>VUYV01000085.1:2849070-3030071 GCA_008711295.1 Anarhynchus alexandrinus | reverse complement strand
GTACTCGAGGTGAGGCCTCACCAGTGCCGAGTACAGGGGGATGATCACTTCCCTAGTCCGGCTCACCACACTATTCCTGATGCAGGCCAGGATGGTGTTGGCCTTCTTGGCCGCCTGGGCACACTGCTGGCTCATACTGCTGGCTCATACTCAGCCGGTTAAATCCTTATATTAAAATGGTTCTTGCAGAAAAAGGAAATCATATCCAAATAAGTTGAGCTCACAACTAACTTGTAGCCACTTTTGAAGAGGGAGGTCACGAAGGCAATACAATCCTAACTATACAAACTAGTATTACACTTCTAAATGCCATGTCTTTCTCCAGATACTCAATATTCAACACTACATTACTGGAAGCAATAGTAAACATGTAATGACGTTGACGACAGCCATGAGCTGAATTTAACAGGATATGTTCTGTTTTGTCATTTGTCTGAACCAGGGTCAGACCTCAAAAGAATTAGTGCCAAACGTCTTCAGCATCTGTGGAAAATCAACTTTAGTAACTTCCATAGCATAGAACCACTATTTTTCTTTTAATGCATTAGTAATAGAAAAGACAGTAGACAACAGGAAAAGAAAACCATCATCGTAATATGAAAATATTCAAGAATATCATTCTGCAAAGATAAATTATTCAATTAATATATTTAAAAATGTATGTGCAAATATTGGTATTTTGGTGAGGAGTTAAAAGCCCACCAATTCAAGAAGAAACAAGTGGGAAGACGAGTAAGAGAAGGAGGGTAAGCAGAGAAAGAGGAACTGACTTGTGATGAAATTTACTTGTCTGTATTTGGGGAACTCTGGTTACCAGCACTGGGCCTGATCCAGATAACTCTCTGACGTGGAAAGAGAGGGTGGGGTGGAATAGGTCTTCACAAGCTCTATTGTCAGTGTCAAACTTAAATATCCTTGTTAGGAACATAGGTTACCTCAGTAGACAAACAGTGTTTCAGACAAGCGATTCTCAGTGCTTAAGCACCTGCTATTTAGGAAATCTGGGTACCAAGGCATTTAAATTTCTGTAAACTGTCCATCCCTTCAGGAGCGGGAAACTTGCCCCTTTGCTTAATGAGTAATTAGGGGATCTGCCTTAACCTGTTAGCTCCTACACGGGCAATGCTTGGAAAGTTCTGTTTCAGAGTGATTTTTTTCCTATCTTTGCTAACAGTGGAGGAAGCATTCAGATTAGTCTCAAAGCACACAATAAGAATTTCATATCATGGCTAATCATATAATGCTTGAATCTCTGCAGAGTCCTTCTTTTCTCTGTATTGAAGAAAGAGGAAAAAAAGCATCATGATGTGTTTATTTTGGCGAGAAGAAATTGCAGCTACTATGTTCAGTGACCACAACGGTCCTCAAAGTCTTTGAGGAATACAGAAGAAGAAGATTAGGAATAAGAACTCACTTCAGACTGACATTCTTGTTTTTACTAGGAGATAGCTTGGAACCATACATAAAGAATTTATCAAAAGCAGCTAAATCCCTTATCATTGTATAAGAGTCTTAGGTTACTATGTAAACATAATTACCTTTCTTAATTTTTGCTAACATCATCTTCTGAGGTAATTCTGCAATATAAATAAAACGAAAAGTATTTAGTGAAAGCAGACTTGTTAAGTCTCACCTGTGATACTGGGGTGCTTAGCAATGACCATGAGCACTGAGGAGGAAGAATACGACATCTCTTCCTCTTCTTTCTTCTCTTTGTTAAGGAAGTAGCACAAAAGCTTGTCTGGAGGACTGAAGTATCATTTCCTTTGTAAGACCTGCTATATTGGAAACTTGAGGATATGGGAAGTACTGGCATCAAATTATGCCACTATTGAATTGAAATGAGAAATTCCTCTTCACGTTACTGGAACCAGAATCCTGTATTATGTAATCCTACATCCTTAAAAGAGGAGTAATTAGCAGACTTACTTAACCCAACTGCTGTAGCTACTGATACTGCTAATAGCTTCGGAGCTGATCTAGTTAGCAATAAAGACCTCTCTCATGCTACCTAATTCCCTTTGCTTTGCTGTGCTATGTAGTGTTTCAGTAAAGTGTTAATTATGCTGTTTATGATATTAAAGCCCACTCAGCCAAGCATCTCCAGCCATCTTTAAGGTAGTACAGACGACAAACTTGTTTGCACTGTTCTTTTAATGCCTGACCGGGAGTGATGAAGTTGCTATTGCCATTTTTAATGGAGGAGCCCAGGTTTTATTGTACTTGCTCAAGAAGCTAGATATTTGAATTCAACCCCACATTCCTTTTCAGCAATTGAAAACAAACCCTCTTTCCCTTCTAGGAGACGATTTAATCATAAAACATATGATGGCCTGTGTTATACTTTCAAAGTAAATCTATCAGGTAGAAATCCTGTCATGGTAATTTTTCCTTCCATCTCTGAGACAATGCAACTGGCATCCTTAAAAACATTATTTAGAGACACGACATGCGCTTTGGACTGACGTATCACTTGTCAGAACATCTTTCCAGTGCTTCCTATTAGTAGGAGGCTGTGCCTTAAATCTGTGACCTAAACCATGGACACTCACATCAGGCCATTTCACTAATTTCATTCAGCTGTCCCCTTCAGGCCAAAATCAGCAATCATGCATATGATTCTCTACTCTTCTGGCACAGGACAGGAAGAATTTGTTGTAAGTTTATACAGGCCTAGAATATTTTAATCTTACTACCATGTCAACAGTGTCTTTTTGCTTCTGGTTTCAGTCAAAAAGGCAAATCCACAGCTGAGTTAATTTCCTCTTTGTAAACAAACTGTATTTCTGAGTAGATCTACTGTATAAATAATAGACAGCAGAATTGCTGTCGTGTCCAGAACCTTTTATCAGTAGGTATTTTCCCATGCTACAAGCTTAAGTAGCCTAAGATATATATTCGTTGCCTTGAAAATTAGGACCTTTGTGCTAGTGGTAACATTTGTGATTCTACTCATATCCAGTAAACAATGGAGCACATGGGCAAAATCCTCTTAAAAGTATTTTCTTCTTCCCTGAAGTGGTGAGTATTGGGCACAAGAAACAAAAAAATGCAGCTGATTTCTAGGAGACGAGTCAGAACTAGGCATCTTGAATCTGAACACTGCCTTGGAGAGTCTTGGAGTGGTCAGCCTGTAGTTTGGCTCTCTGAACTCTCTTGTACTGACTTTAGTCAGTTCTGGGAATTACTCATTGCCGTCTTTGATGGCTTATTCATTCAAAAAATTTTAAAAGTTGCTCTGATTTAAGGAACCTGGCAATTCAGCCATCTTGGCTCATTTATTCTTGTATTTGTGCTTAATATTGGAAAATCAGACACTTTGACTATTCACATTATTTATTTTGGATTTGTATATATATCGCATAACTTCCCTTCAGCTTATTTTTAGCAATCTTGTCCTTCACATTCTTCACAGGGATAATTGTCTGAGTATCTCTTAGATTTTTCTTTATTTTTAAGCGTTTTCCTATCACTCATACTGTCTTTTCAGTCTGATTTCTACAGTTACTAAATAGTGATCTTCCTGCAATAATAAATACTGGAAACATTAAGTAAGATGAATATAACCATATACTGCAGGGCTGCACAGACAGAGCCAGATTTAACAAATAGAAACTACTGAATTACTTTTTTTTTTTTACTGAATTATGTTGGCACAAGTGGGTTAACTTATTAGTTCACTTTATTTTATGGCTGATGGTCGACAGCATACTGTGTGTGCCACCAAACCATTTTATCTGCTAGTATTCATTCAAAGAATACAGAAATAACGAGCCTTTATTGCTCCAATTTCTCATAACAGATTCAACACTTGCAGATTCTTGGATCACTCATGTTTTGGATGAGACACTGGCAGCTGCAGTCCTGCAAACAACCCTGCTCCAAGCATGGCAAAAATGCTGTGGGTCGAGCTGAAACCCAAAACCAGATACCAGATGTAAAGTACCAAAAGTCAGTCTCGTGACAGAAAAAGAAGAGCTATCTTCACATCCTAGATCCCAGGTCGTTCTGACACTGAATGCTAATAAGAAAAATAACTTCCCATTTTTTATCTTGAAATATTGTATTTGTTAAACTTTGCGGAGCCATAACTAGGAACAGATTAATCACAATTTTCTAAACAAAACACTGTAGAAGCGAAGAAAATGCCTTTTAAGGAAGGTTGTTGTCTTAGAATGACATTGCCAACATTCAATTTTTAAACTTACATGTATGTATTAAGTCTGGAGTTCACCTGCAAGTTTCATTAATTTCTGTGCTGAAAATTCAGTAAATATGGAAAGAAACTTTTAAGCTGTTGTTCATAGGGAAAAAAATAAATCGGTTCAATCCACAATACAAACTTATGACTCATGAAAGCCATGTGACAAAGGAAGAATTTTAAGTCTAGAAAGGCCATTTGTCAGATAAACAGACAATTACTATGCAAAATATCAATGCCACAATTTGAATAATTTTTAACGCCTTAACTCCTTAAAATTACATTTGTCTTGAATGCTCATGAATATCATCATTCACTTCTGATAGAGATACATCTTCTGGATAACCATACAGAATAAATAACATTAATTAATACTGAAAAACTTGCCCTGGTTGGATTAAGTAGAGGAAGGACATCAGCTTCTTTAGCCATAAACATTTACGGGGGTGATGATTAGCAAATGCTAAATGTGAGTATTTTACACCTGGTTTGGCAGGTGTAAAACGTTTGGCAACCTTCAGCCCAAGTTGGAAGCAAGAGCAACTCCCGCCTTTTAAGCCTCAAGCACTACATCCCTACCTTCTCTACTAACAAGCAGTAAAACTGGCATATTCTGGGTGCAGAAAATGACCCAGCTATAGAGAGATCAGAATTATCACTTAGACCTTGCCACAAAACATCTGAAATGTGTTGCTGATTACAAGCTCTGCTACAACCAGCACAAAGCTATTTGCTCTCCTCAAATATTGTAGGGTTCAGTTCCTGAACAGCCAGAACTTTTGATAGGACAATTTGTAGAAATGTAAGAAGAAAATATGGAAGGCATAAAAGGAGCAAAATGTCATTTTCATGTTAGTTTTGTATAATGGGTAAGCACAGCCCTGACCTTCCATTCCACTGTAATGATTTTCTGCCTTGTTTGATTTTCTGCCAAGACCTGTCATCTGCTCCTATTCAGTAGTTTCTTATGAAGATCTCAGAACATATTACTTGAATTCTATCTCCCTTTTGTATCTAATATCTTTTACTCAGGTATGAAGAATCCAAGATACAAATAGTATACTCTAGAGAAAGAACAACATTGTAAATAGCTTTTATCCGAACTGATTTCTAAAGACACAAATACAGGTACGTGAGTGCCAAAATAACAATCTGCACTTTTAGTTGTATCTGAGACTTCAACGTGAAAAGAAACTGAATCACTGATGTAAGGGTTCTTGCCCTTCTCAGCCAGTTCAATGAGAGTTGGCTTAAGACCCCATTCAGATCCAAGTAGGACAGAGTTTCATTGACTTTATGTGCGCTTGCATTTAGGGCAAGGTGTTTCTATTCAGGGAGATGCTTTTTCTCTATGTCACCTCTTTTTTTGACTTGAAATGCTAGATTATGTTATTTAGTAACCAAGGAATTATGATTTCCATATCGATTTTCCTCAATGGAATGTCATTTCAAGATATACCTTATTTTAATATCATTAGCACTGCATTTACCCACATATGACTCCTGAAAAACAGAGCGAGACTGTGACTGATTCTTGCCACTACTACTGTGGACCACATCCAGTCTCTGAGACTCGTTAGTGGATCTTGCCAGAAGCCATCAAAAGATAAGTTTCAAATTAATCCTTAGAGTAAAATGCACTGAAAAAACTGTCATTCACTTAAAGAATGGAGTAATCTGACCGTGTTCATTTTGACAAGTTGTTAATGAAGTTTCATAATGTTTTTTCCAACCTGATAGTTTTATAATCCTGCAATTGTTTGAAAGCAAAACATAACTGAAAAATAACTGAAATCTCCTTTCATTCTAAAATTTAAGGTTCATAATTGTGTTTATTCTTTTTTTTTTCTTTTGAGTGGATTGTCTATAGTACCAGGTACAATAACAGAAATGTATGGTGACATCAGCAGATCAGAAAATAGACGTGAATGGTAAATAGTGCCTTGACTTAGTATTTAGTGAGTAAATAAGATGCATGCAGTCTCCTCACGGTAAAGATCAAAGGGATCAAGACCAGGGATACGTGTTAGGAAGGATGGGAATTCCTCTGTTGGCTGTTCTTCCAATATTTTCTCACCAGTGAAACTTTGTGCTCACGTACAACACATTAGGTTAAATTCCGCTATTATTTCTACATACAGTCCCATTGAGGTCTTGTTCCTTTCAGCCACACTATTCTGGCTCACTTTGTGCAGGTAAGAAAGCAACCCTGTTTTACTCTGTGAATCGTAAACACCATTGGAAATTGTCATGCTAGAAATGTATAAGAAATGTATATACTCACTTATTCTTTCCCTTGCTGTGGCTGGACTGGATACAGAGGGACAAAAGTCTGAACCAAAGAACTGAATTACAGACTTGAGAAATTCACAAAGCCTATGCTGGATAATGACATGTGTTGCTGGTGCATTGCTTTGTATTCAAATGAGTCATTCTATCACATAAACAGATATGGGAGAAAACACCAGCTACCTATATGGATAGCTGAAAAGGAGTATAAGGAAACAGAGAACCTGCAACGTCTTTTTAGTAATTTTACCTTTCATTTTAAACACCTGTAACTATGTGAAAAACTTGTTCAGCCTTGTGGAAGTGTTAATAAGTATTAAGACTACATAATATAGTATCAAGACTATATAGTTCATACAGATGGAAGAGAAGAGGTTATACCTACTGGTCAAGTAAATGCCAGACACGCTGAGCTGTACTTCCTGCTCTGATTCTAAAACAAACTATGGACTTCACTTATTTTTCTGTCACCTTACCACCTTTCTTTTTCTGTCAGTAAACAGAAGATAATAAATTGCTTATTTGCAATACCTGGCGTATTGGTATGATCAGTTAATGTTTGCAGGTTCTGAGGATTAGAAGCACTGTAACTAACAAACATTAAAGGGTTACTTAGGGTAATGTGCACATCAGCCCCAGCCATTACTCTGACACCAGGATGGGAGACGGATACTTACACTTTGATGTCTAGAATAAACTACGAATTGACACAATTCGTAGTAATCTTTATCGGGAAATACAGATGTGTTGTGAAACAGACAATGTAACAGATTTAAGGTCTCATTTAAATACTACATAGATGTGAATACTGGAAGGGATGGGAGAGGGCTAACAGAGACATTTATATTTATTACAGACAAAGCACGATGCTATAAATCAGCTTGTCATATATATACACACACATATATATATATAGTCTGTTTCGGTCAGAAAACCCACAAAGGAGCTTCTGAAATCAACTTTCTCATCTGAAATTTCTGGAAGCATTTTTGGTAACATATATAAACTTGCTGTGCTTTAAAGTGACCTATGCTAATTCTAAAAGGTACAAATTTATATTCTGCAAACCAACTCAGTGCCTGTAGCATATCGGCAGATCTGCAGCTTTACGGAAAGGCCCAGGGCTAGAATAATTTATGAAAACAGGGAAAACGAAGTGACACTTGTCGAGATCTGCATAGCAGTAGGGTGCTACCAGGACACATCTCTAATAGGCAGGAGAAATTAACAATTTTCATTCGATTGTGCTGCACATACTCGGAATAACCTATAAACTGTTCTCCACTGCAGGATTGCCCAGCATCACTGTCTTGAGCTCAGTAACAATAACCCATTTTGCTGCTGGGCAAGGCACATGTGACTGAAAAGTACCTTCTATTGAGAATGAATCCTTCTATCTTACCTCAAAGTCTAAATAAATGAACATCCACTATATGAATTCCCTTGGGAAAAAACCCCAAATAGTTGGTATACTAACTGAGGGTTATCATACACCTTCGAGGAGCTTTTTATTCTGGAATTTTCTTTCTATTTCTACTGTGTGTCCCCCCCATTACCTCCCTCGTTATCACTTCCTGTTTACACAGCCAGACACATTCCATCTAATTCCCATGAAAGCAAGATATATATTAAGTATCCAGAGGAAACTGTCAATAAGACTTTTAGAAACTTCAGTCTCTAAAAATACGAACTTGTCAAATTTCTAGCTCCACTGGCATTAGCCAGTCTTAATTTTAAGAATCTTCTAACATTCATACACTCCTGTGAGGAACAGAAGTTGGTTACTTACGCAAGGTTGAAAGCCTTAGTTAATTATAAGGATCATTTTTGATAGCAAACCCAGCATTCACAAGGCAATTTCTGTGTATTCTTCTGTGTACCATATTTTGGATCTCATTTTCCTCTTTCTAATGATTAATTGATGAGGTTTCAACAAAACAGACCTTTTATGACAAACAGCTATAACTGAAATTTTTAATGAGAATTTTTTACTGCTATAGTTCTAATTATGTTGGATAGCCTGTATCAGCTTCTCAGTGAAGGAGAAACCTGGGATCAAAAATTGAGTTAGATACTCTGAAAGCAATAAAGAACATCTCTGCTGCCCACCAGCTTAGCCCAGCCTCAAAATCAACTTTTATGACAAACAGCTATTACTGAAATTTTTAATGAGAATTATTTACTACTGTAGTTCTAATTATGTTGAATCACAGCAGGTGTTCAAGAGTTTGGACAGCCTGTGTCAGCTTCTCAGCGAAGGAGAAACCTGGGATCAAAAATTGAGTTAGATACTCTGAAAGCAATAAAGAACACCTCTGCTGTCCACCAGCTTAGCCCAGCCTCAAAATCAGCTTTGCTTTAAGAACTCATTCAAAACAGGGCTCAAGCTAGAAAATGAGCTTTCTTGTATTGGTCTTTCTATTCCACAGGTCCGCTAAAAAAAGTCGCACTTCTCTTTCCAAATCCTGAATGTTTGCTTGCACGATGTAAAATAATTCAGACGACTACAACATAGTATAATACTTGGGAACATAATTAGAGGTACCACATTACTGCATTAATAGGAACTGAATAGGACCTCTACTTCCAAAATTCATACAGTCTGTGGGTGAGAAATAACAGATACAAATAAAGAACTGGTAGGAGATTAAGAGAATGGGTACTGGCCTGTTACCACACACTTCTTCTGACATTCTTCCAGCGTTAGAAAGTTGTTCTCATTGCCATGGCATCCACCATATTCAAATATTTCACACTCGCGGCTTTGAATATTGAAGTAATAACGTATATGGATTGCTTTGCATGGACCTTCGTCAGCTTTCATGGCACAGACTGAATGTCCTAGTTTCAGTGGTGGCAAAGCAGCCCCTGTAATAAAGAGGAGAAGTAGAATAACTGTTATTAAGTTAGCTTACTTCACTGCACAGCATAACTTCAAAACAAGATTGCTTGTGTCTTGTGCTAGAAAGGCACTGCATAAAATCTGGCTGTAAACCTCTGAACACACTAAACATAGATGTAAAAAGAAAATAATCGTCTGTATTGTAACATGAATTCCATTCAATCAAACCAAATGTGTAGTTTCAATTTTCAACCAAAACAGCTGGTATTTTAAACTTTAACTCACCATAAATCTCTAAATAGCTATGGATATTGGCTTACTCACAGCAGCTAGCAAACAATTCTGAACAACAAATGCATAGAGAAAATCCTAGCAGCTCCCAAGGACGCAGTGACTACCCGTGCATAAAAAAAGGCAGAAAGAGGGTTCCTTGTGTGCTCTTCCGTACACTTCTGATAGTGACCATAGAACATAAAGACATCTCATAGCAAACAACGTGGGATGAACTAAGCAAGACAGCCCTGCAGAGGGCACCATTTCCCTAGCAGATTACGCGTTACTGGTTCATAAACCCGTGCGGTACAATTGAAAGGTCATCATAATGTCTTATTTACCTTGATCTCACTGTTCTTGCATTAGAGCTTTCAAGAGCTAAGAAGTACACAACTAGAAAGTTAAGGTAAAAAGAAACCATATCTTTTCAAATAGTGTCATTTCTATATCTTTCAATATACATTATTAGGTCAGGGAACGTTTCATAAAAATTCTTATATATATTTTGAAGAATACTATCAAAGTTTTACATTGTCAGTGTCTATAAGGAAATGTTGACTGACAATCCAGTTTGTGCTACTGTTCCCTTATCAATACACAGTTTAATATCTTTTCCTGTTTTGCTTTTCCAAGGAACTGTTTTACTCTAGGGGATTTTGAAAGCTTCACAGAGCTTGTGTGGTTGCAATAGCATCCAAGAAAGCAGACCTGAAATTTTTCATTCTCCCAGAGCTCATCAGAACATTGATGTCTTTTAACATGTATATGCAAAAGTATCTATCAGTGCTCTTTGCAGTGGCACAGGAAACAGGAGAAAAAAAAAGGATGAGGACAAGAGTTTACATGATAATTGCACAGCTTCCTACTACTAACTAGATTAAGTTTCCAGTTTTACTTAAAAGAATCCGCAAAAATCAGGCTTTATGACATGGTAAAAAGGAAATTGATATGACTACTACCTACCTGCTCTGTGGATATCTAATTTTAACATGTAAAATTGGCCTTATTATATAATCTTTAAATAAAACACACAGTTGAGATAAATCCTCATAAATACTGAGGTCAATGGAAGTTTACCAATTTTGTTCCATTTGAGCCTTTTAATAAATATTAAACTTAGAGGAAAGAAAAAATTTTCGGTAATAAAATCTTTTAACTCATAGCATTTAAATCCTTGAAAAATTATCAACCTTTATTACATAACCATCAACACAAAAATTGTAGCACACAATTAGATCTCCCAAAAATGGACAATTTGGTGTTAAAATGCAAATTAAGATGACTAATTTCAAAATTCTCATTAACTATTCAGTTCCTAAAATAGTTTGTGACTGTCTCTTCGTTAGTGAAATTATGTTTACAGACTTCGAAGTTAATAAAATATACTCGAAAACATTATTGAAGACTGAGTAATAGGAAATGTAGACGAATTAAAAGAAACATTTTTAAGAGGTGTTATATCCGGTAAACTTCCTATGGAGCTCAGCTTGCCCAACAGATTTCTGAATTTTGTTTCTTGCCAGTTTCCTTATCTGGGTCTTCCATAGTCCATGAGGAATTAGGATTTAGAAGTTGTAAGAGATTCCAAATTGGACCTCAAAGGTCTAAAGTTATCCAACAGGTTTGGGAATCCTTTGGAAGGGACTTTAAAAGGCCCAACTTGACAAGTTGAGAGGATATTGCATTGCACAATGAAACTTTGGAACTCCCCCACTCAGTAATAGGGGAAAAAATGCCTTCAAAGCATCTAAGTTTTCAGTAACTTTTGGAATAACTCCTGAAATGGTGAAATCAAACATTCAGAGATCCACAGAAACCAATCCAACTCAAATGTGGTTGGGGTGAGGGCTGGCAGCTGGTTTATAAACAGGTTATTGTCTTGGCACACAAGAAGTGAGATCTCCTACGCAACCTGTGTCAGTGACCCAGTTCAGTCTAGGAGAGGTTGTAAAAACTTACTGGGTTTCCTAACTACTGGAATTTCAGACATGGGGTTATGTCAGCTCAATTTGCTTGCTACATTACTCGAAACCAATGTTGTGAGCTATCAAAACAGAAATAGCGTGCAAGCACTGTTGCGAAACTACACAAAGATGATGGCTTAGTCGAGTTTATCTTAGGAACTTTCTGGTCTCAACTCCTAGCCTAGTTCCCATCAAACCCACAGAACTAAATCATTGTTTTGTTTACCTCCTAAGGCCTTTCCTCTGCAGTCACAGTGACACCGTTAACGCTGTCAGATGTACTGACATCTGCTGCAAACATATAATGACTACGTGTGTCATATTTTTTGGCAATCAGACATTTATTTTCCTAGGAACACTAGCAAGTTACCATACTTTGACTAAAATCTGTACCCTGTGAAACCCCCAAGGGCCAAAGCCTCCGACTTTGAACAATAACCAAGCGACTCTGAAGAAAGAAGTCTCAAAGGGATTGATGGGAACTGAATCATTTTTGTGTCTGGGAACACTGAAAGAATTTTTCCCCATTATTTTCCACCTGGGAACACTTAACTCATACAGCTGATATAAAATTAGCTTTCCGTCTCAGATTAGAGCAGCAGATGAGAAGGCAAGCTTGAGTGTTCAGCCAGTAGATCTGCATGGAGACAAATCTGCCTGTACTCATTTCACATGCGGAATATACCTTGAGAAAAACGAATTCTTAGTATGAGGCCTCCTCCTCTGCTCTTGAACACCGGAACAAATTACTCCTACTACATTTTAGGTCCTGTGTGAAGAGCACAGGATATGACATTTAGGGAAGTTGTCTGTCAGGAAGGTCAGTGAATATTCTTCAATAGAAACATGGGAAGCTAAAACTGGGAGGAATTTTAATGGAGTTTCTCATTCAAGTTTCGACATATTTCTATGGGATAAATACCTTTTCTGACAGATGTCCAAATTGTTCCTCAAAAAGTCCAGTGAAGCAAAATTCCCAGCAACGTGATGCAGCTGAGTTTCAGGATTTCATTACCCTCTCACAAGACAGTCCTTTTTTGTAATATACAGCCTAAATATTCTTTATTACATATTAAATAATTTTGTACCTACTTCCGTGAATAGACAGAATAATTTAAAAGCCTCCAGTCTTTCTTTCGGAAGGCATTTGTCTCCTCTCTTTCTAACCCTCTTACAACTCTCCTTTGGATCTTTTCCTATTGGTCTGAATTACTGTTAAAGTGTGCTGCCCAGAGCTGAACATAATCCTCCACCTGAGGCATTACTGCTGCCAAATACAGTGGAATAATTATCCTTTGATTTTTTTTTCTTAATACATCACAGAATTACTTGCCTTTATTTACAAAAACATTGCATTATTTTTTTAATGCTTTGCAACTTTCACTTACTCTCCAGCAAATACAACCTTGTTATACGGGTACTTTAACGGTTATTTTCTACCTTATATTTATGAACACATTGGTTCTCCTTCGTATGTATAGTATGTTGCATTTGTCATTTTAAAAAGAAAATTATTTTAATCCTCCACATTGGATCTGGCCCTGTTAGATACTTATTACTTATCCAATTTAGGGATCTGATCCAAATAAACTTAGCAAACCTATAGAATTATTGGACTGTACTACCCTAGACCAAGAAAATTGAGTTGGTTTTGCTAGAAAAACATTAAATGATGGTTACAGCTGATGCTCACCGTCACACAAAAGTGATTACTTGACATACTAAAAATAAAATAAGCAAAGCAACACCTCCTCTCCTCTCCTGGTCCTTGAATTCTTAATTTAATAACTTCATTACATCAGCTACATAGGTTTTCATAGCAGAAGGCACCAAGCGTCCGCTGCTGTCTTAACAATCTTTCCACTCCATAGTTTCTGGAAAGTGCAAAGTAATGCTGATGAAATGGCTCACAATGAGCAAGAGTTTAGTGCAGATATTTTATGTCTCTGCCTTCTTCCTCCATTCCTTCAGCTCCCTACTTTTGGCAACTGTCAGGAACAGGATACAGGCCAAGGCTGGTCCTACACAGCACAGCCATTCTCACTTTTATTGTCACTCACATGGCAACTTTTGCAACTAAGGACGTGGCTGCTTAACACATGAACAGCCACTATTAACTGTCATGCAGTAATTTCATTGCGAGAGCTCTAATAATCTGCAATTAGTCATGCTGTAGCCCTGAGCGCATGGACGTTATATGATATACGTGAAGCGGTGTCATCATTTTACTTGTAAGCAATACAATATTACAAAACCAGAAGTGGTGAATAATGTCTCTAATCCTCTTACATGAATACCAGTAAAACCAATACTTTTTCCCCTTGCTGTAGGCATAATACCAGACTCTAACTTGACTTCCAGACTCCTAAGGATAATCTGCAAGGCTGGTTGCTAAAAATACATCTTTTTAATTAGAAAGTGAACTGATATCTCTATTATACCTATGGCACAATAAATATGAAAGACAACAGTATTATTGCATAGTTGTTTTTCAGAACAGAACAATATTAATTAAATTAGGAAAAGAAAACTTGGTCAGGAATATTTCTGACTTTTTATGGAAAATACTTTCTGGCTTTCTTTGCTTAGGTTATGGGTTCTCAACCTTACATGAGTTTCTGTGGTTATCCCTAATTATAAAGATATGCTGTCATCTTTCCAGGCTTTCTTGTAAATGTCTCTCTATGATAAGTGATATCAACACTGAACACCTTGTCACTAATGAATAGCTGTTTTTTCTCTCTCCATCTTCATCAGTTTGACAGCTTCCCACCCGCACACTGTTCAGGGCCCTTCCTACCCATGTGTTTCCTACCCTTTCTTTAAGCAGTTGCATTTATTCTTGATAAAATTTCACATACGAATAAAGAGCACATTCAACTTGTGAGTCATTTTCTTCAGGCTTTGGAATATCAAGTAAAGTGCTCCCAACCACATAAGGTATTATTACTGAACAGTATACATAAACTAGTTATATCTTTTATTTTTGTTATCACCCTTATTTATTGGTAGAAAAATGACAGTTTCTGCCAGATGAGAACAAACTGAGAATCCTTTTTATCCCATTGGATTTGGCTTGCAACCTTAATTTTTACTGTAATTTAAATACTAATGGACAAAAAAACCCCTCAGATTCACAAAGCATTTGTACCCAATGTGATCCAAAAGTATGGCATTACAAATAACGGATGCACACAACTCATTCTGTCCTTTAATACTTGAAGTTTATTGAATTCTATGGTAAAATATGTCAATGTTTTATAACTATAACTCAGAAAATAAATGCTATCAGTGAAATTGCAGCCTACAAAATGTCTACAGTTAAATTCACTGAGAGCAGAAATTCACTCTTAAGAAAGCACAAATATAATTTTAATTAGCAACAGTCTTTCATAGAAACAGAGTACTGCAAAAAAACTTTTTGTAAATGCTTTGACTGAGTCTTCAGTAGTCACCAAAACAGGGTCCTAGTTTAATTTCTCAGCATCAAATTAGATTATTATTTTTTTTTTTTACTTTGGAGTACATGCCCAAAAGTTCAGAACAGTTCCTCATACTAAATAGGTTACTGGTTATATAATCTTAAGTGACTAGCTGTAAAATAATAAGTGATAAAATAATGCCCAATAAAAAGACTATTTAATTTCCTTGAGATTATTTTTTTTTTTGTCTTTTGTAAACAAAGTAAGTAAATAGAGGCAAAAAATTAATCCAGCAGATTTCTTGTTCGGTTGATGAAGTGGGTTATTTTAACAAGCAAGACAATTTGACCTTCATAAACTGGAAGCTTAGGCTAAGGATGTTTATAAAACTGAGAGTTGCAGTGACTTTGCCCTCAAACAAGAAGGGAATTTAAGTACTTCAGGGCTAGAGAGAAACAAATTTATTCTGTATGAAACAGTCTTGACCACACAACCATTCTAAACATATGCTTAATGCGGAACAGCACATATCTTAAATTGTAGTGACTAATTGTGATGCCATCCTAAAGCACCAGCCATGATTGTGCACAATTAATATTTTTGTCTCAAGGAACACTGTTGCAAATACTGATAGAGACAAATAATCTGGATGGAAATCGGACAAGACATGAGCAGATTAAGCAGAGTGCCAACATAAAAAAAAAAAAAAAAGTTCCCCTTAGCTGCATTCCCAGTTAGGCTTCAAAATCAGGCCTGTAAAATGGGAGAAGTATTCACACCATAGTTGTCTGCAGCTTAAGAAAGAGATCACGATTGTATATCATTTTCTCAAAGGAAAGAAGAGTATTTTTGAACAGCCCAAAAAGTATATTGCTTTCTTAAAATTTTTTGGAATGAAATTAAAATATCTTTCACAATGATATGCAGTATAGAAGTTTGATCCACCTTACTTCATTTCAAAGAACTGAAAGTAAATAATGATCTTAAAATGGTAAGAAGCCGAGAACCTCCCCAGTTCCAACAGTCATACTTTTGACTTTCTTTTTCTTTACAAAAATCTCTTTCTAGCTGGTGAGTTTTTATTTATCCAGCAATATCAAATCACTTGGGGCTATACAAAGAGCTGCTTCGAGGCCCAGAAAAACAACTAGGGCAGCAATTGCGTCAGCTTTAGACCAAACTTTGCAAATTAACTATAACTCAAGAGAGCTCTGCACTGGACAGAGTAACATCAGTCTACGCTGTTATTCATTGTGTTTCTGCTCCATTCGCATAGAGAGATAAAACTTGAGTTTACCACCTCTATGTTCTTTTCCCTAAACACTGAACTTTTCCATGGGTCCTAAAGCAAAGCTTTAAGGGAATAATCTTGATATTGAAAGCAATGTTTGATGAAGATTAGAAGTTCCAAAAAGCAGGGGAAAGAGAAGCCTTTATAGAAGGCAATTTTGCTAGAGCTTAATGCAAAATTCTGAGCATCTCCCTGTTAGTTAGAAACCAGTGTATTTTTACCTTAGTTCCACTTTCAAAAGTTTCCCAGAAAAATTCTCAAGTACAGAATTACATCTACTGTGCATTTTAACATTGTGGGTTTTGTTATTTGAGATCGTTTTATGTTTCATGTGTTTTATGTGTCATTTTTGTAACTTCTTACCCAGAACATCCTCCTCTTCGCCGTCATCTAAGTCAGTAGTTGCATGTCCAGTGATACAGACAAACAGCAAGATCAAGGTTAAAGGTAAGGAACATCCCTTCTTTCTTCCTTCCATCTTTCCTGTATAACATATAAATGACAATATACACTTCAATCAAATTCCTTGAGTGCTCTGCAAAAGTCATTAGCAGGGTCGTGGGCAGATATATGGGCAGATATACAAACTGGGAGCTTTGGAAATAATGATGTGAGTGATGTTCGTATAATTATATTGCAAGCACAATGAATAACACGATAAGATTTATAGTCGTGCTCAGCTGACTGCAAGCGTCCTATCCCATCTCCAGTGCAGATTAGAGGCATTGTTATTATTTTTATTTTAAGCCCTAATTGAAATCACCTCCCAGAATACATAATGATATAAAATGTAACACACTGTACTTTTAATATCCTTTTAATTAATACTGTGTATAGTTGGCTGGTATGGCCAATCTTTCCAAGTAAGTTTTACTTTGTCTGTGCACCCCAGATTTGTTGCCACAAACATAGGATTCTATTTTTAACAAATATTTCATCAATGTATCGTTACCAAGTTCCTGGACTTTTGTGTAAGTTCCATTTCACAGGGGTCAGTGAACTTTGTGCACCGTGGGTTTCAATGTTTTAAGAAGTATTTTGTATCTTGTAGATCCCTTTAATATCGAATACCTCACTTAAGTGCCGAGCCATTATTTTTCACATAGGATCAGTGCAACCATAGTCATTCACAAAAGAAAATACTTTCATTCTCTGGCAGCTGGCATGTTCAAGTTGCCAAAGATGAGGTTATGCATGCACATACATGAGTACCTCTGGAAAACTTCTGCGTAAACCTTTTTAGAAACACATATTTTGCAACTAACTAAAAGTTTCTTAAGCATGTCTGAATTCTAATTAGAGAATAGCCTCAATATCTCCTTTAGCGACCAACAGATATATTCCCTATAGATACCCTCTTTTCAAGTATGATACTAAACTTTGGCAAATTTTTACTTTTATGAACACATTCAGAAATTCTTGCTTTCTACTAGAGATTTAATAACTACTCTTGGAATAGAAGTCAACTTGTTAGAAATTCTGAAACTTGGGAAAACATGCAAGAGCTACAATCACTCATTTTCAGGTATTTTTCAAAGAACAGAAGTAGTGTCCTCATTTGTGTTTCTAACTAGAACTCCGGTTTTACATTCCTATACTATTTTACATATTAAAACTTAATCTAATAAGGCATTATTTTTCCCCTTTCTCCACCAACGTATTTCTAGTGATCTGCTTGCTCCATTCAGAGTGGATAATCCATAATGAATCCATAATGAAAACAAATTTTCCCCAACCTTTTTACTGGAGGAACTACTTATAGATCGCTTGGCTGATTGCAGGATATCCCTACAGTACTGCTGAAACACAGGGAAAAAAACCATGGCACTGTGCTATGGATTTATCAGTTATCAGTTCACCCTACCATGCCGGATGCGTAGACTTAATTACATTCATTAATGCTACTGTCTACATTTACTTGTGTACCCCATCTGCTCTCATTTGCCTTTTTTGTCCGTCTGTTTGGAAGTCTCTTGTTTACTTGTGTTAATTATGTGCTAGTTAATTATTTCAATTTTCTAATGCCATCCTTCTCCCAGCTGTTGTCCCAATGTTATCTCATCACTGACTTTTTAAAATATTTCACCATTAAATGAAAGGAAGACTCTGTACTGAAATGCTCATTGCTACCCACTGAATACTTTTGAGTTAGAGCACCTGACATTAGCAGTAGCGTGCTGTATCTGGGATATTTTCAGCATTTCTTGTCATTACACAGGTCATTTTCAGTCTTCCAGTCAATCAAAGAACAGACATTCCCTCTCCAACTTTTTCTGAGCACATTACATACTATAACTCATGTTGAAAGCAAAGTAACTGTACCAGACCAAGGGCAATGGCCAACCTTGACATTACTGTCACAGCTTCAGGAAGTTTGCCCTGAATTTGATCAGCTTCTGTGAAAGTGCATGAAGTTGAATGCCAAAAGAGCCACAGAAATAGAGCTCTTTATACACTACATGGCAAAAATAGCGTCGTAGTCTTCAGATGCTAGAAATAAATCACATATGTTATAAGCAAAGCTTTTAAGATATCAAAATAATACCATGTAAGAGTATAACAAAAGTCCAAAATAAACCAGGAAAACATCCTAAAAGGGAGTTCTATTGACTATATTTCTGCACAAAGTGAACAGAGGCAACAATGTTTCTTTTCAGCTTTCATAGTCCATTCTATGATTTCCAAAAACAGACTACCTCTTACTATGCATTTGGCCTAATACCAGAGTTTCTTCCATGCAAAGCTTTGTGGTACATGGCCTTGCAACAGTTTTACTTTTTTTATCCAAAAGTTAGAGAAATAATTACAGCAAGTCTCTTCATTCATACTTCCGGTCATGCTTTAAAAGAGGAACAAAATAACTCTGTACAAGATAACCTGAAGTTGTCCAAGATTGTCTTTACGATTTGAGAGACTTTTGAGTTATTAGTTTGACATTAACTGAAAGTAAAATAAGTCCACAACTAAGAAAAAATGTATGGGGAGAAACAGTAAGTAAAAAATTTCAAACAACTGCACAAGAATAAGTACTTAGCATTATAATGTAAATAAAGGTGGTGATAATTTGACATTATCTAGGCTGAATAAAAGCAGAAATATCATCAAATATTCAGATTTGATACTTAGATAGTAATAACTTTCACCCTTTGCCTGGCTCCTGTGAGTTCACAGGAATGAAAAATTACAAAATATACTTTCAATTTTAGTTTTTGAAATGACACAGGAAAGGGTAATTTTCTAAGCTCATTGTTTTCCTTAGAAGTTTTAATTTGTAATCACTGGCACAGTTATGACCATTCATAAAGAAACTTGCAAATTTTCCACAACCTCCCTTGCCCATTGATTAATTCCAAGTTTACCCCTTTGTTTTCATTTTCTGTATTTGAGTTTTTCCAAACATGACAGCAAAACTCTCACTAGTTTGGGAAAATTCTATTTGAATATGCTTTTGGGACACTCAAATCGAGGCTTTGGTTCCTTCCTTCAGTGTATAGATTTAGATTACAAAATTCAGTAATCCATTTTTACTGAGTCATCCAATATTCCCAAAAGCCTGTTCCCAAGTAGAAGAAAAATATAGGAAACGATCAGCCAGAAATGGAAATCCTCAGTAAGCTTCTCTTGTTCATTTGGAAATAGAATTTTGTCTATCATGAGCTACCATGTATAATTGTCCCTGTGTGATTTTGCATTTGTACAGAGAACAAAAACCTTACCAGGGTACAGTATTTCTATTCTTCCACTCAACTCCTACATTTCCCTGAAAAGAGGGTCTTGTCAGAAGTAGGACTTCCTGATGCCTGAACAATTTCCCAAGAGGAAAAAAATTATGCTGTGTAACTGCACATCTGCCTTCCTGCAATCTCCTTTATCTTTTTGCTAACCTTCCCCCAAGGCCACGCATTCCCAGAACACTCAGTCAGGTATGGGCGGAGATGGGATGAAGGGGATGAAGGTTTTAGAACTGAAATGCTTAAATCCTACTGTAGCTTAATTATAATTCCTACGGAAGAGTGAAATCCAAGATCAAAGTGAACTTGGTACCACTTTTTCAGTGAAAAAAACCCAAATCCTCTGGAAAAGTCCAAGTTTTCTGATTTAATGTTCAACTGCCCAGTAACAACTTTAAAGCCGTAAGGCTCTTATAACATTGATTTTATTTCCTTTTTTAATGCATTCTATTTATTTTTTATTGTATTTATATGGAAAGCATAATTCAAATTATTTAATCTATGACATCTGGCTCAGTAAAATATTCAAATGCACACATTTGTGAGGGACTGTCTGCCACGGGAAAGATAGGAAATATTTTGAGTTTAAATAATTCATGTTAAACAGCCTGATTATTTAGGCCAAATTCTGAAAATCTCTGGGAGTAAATATAGCCCCTTACTCCAGAAGTGTTCTAATTTAGGACAGCCAGGAATCAGTCCAGCATTAATAGCAGCTTTTCTCTAGATCAAAGTGTCATTAATGCAAATTTCATAAATTCTGAAGACATTTCCTCAGGAACCAGCACTCTACTGCTCCCAAACTGCCTACCTTTTGAATGAGGCATTTTTATATCTATAACAGACAACATCCAGGATACTTGAAAAAGGACTTCAAAAGTCTATGGGTAATAATTGGCACCGATTTATTTACTGGTTTAATTAAATGCTTTCATTTGTGAAAATGCCATTAGCTTCCCTCAAGCTGGAATATAGGTAGACAAAGCAGACCACAAGTGAACAAGAAAGTTCCCAGTAATAGATCCTTATTACTAGGCCTTACAACTAGGCCTTTTTTATCCTACCACCTAAACACAGAAATATGAGAAAACTCTGAATATTTTTTTTTTTTTTTTTGCTAAAAAGAAACAAGTATAAAACTTGGTGTGTTCTCTGTGCAGTTTGCAGCCTCTGGAGTCAGATCTTTTATATATGTGTGTGTGTGTATAATTATTATTTTACTTAGAAGTCTCTTCAACACCAATTTCTATAGCTACCAGAATGTTTAAAAGCCAACATTTCTTCAGCATGGTATTTATCTCTAACTAGCTAACTGGAAAAACCAAAATAAAAGCCAGCATTTCCGGTAGTAGCCAAAACCAGAAAGCTTTAGAAAATGACATAAAGTGACATTGTAATGACTGTAAAAGTGACTCATTCACACTGACAGCCCAGGAAATGGAAGCACACAGAAACAAATTAAAAAAAAAAAAGGCAAAGGATAGAATTAAATAGAGGAATGAATAGCAGGAGATAGGACATGCATATTCAGGCGTTGAATTTAGCACAGCCTAAAATTATAGACAAAAAGGTCTAATTAGACAGGATTATAGCACCTCTGTTATGAAAGCAGGCCTTTTTCAGTTCGCTATACTCCAGAGGCATTATATTTGCCCCACAACGTATCCGTAGCGTTGTCTCCCAGCTGGCAGAGTCAGTGAGTTCCCTTCAGAAGTATTCTGTTACATGTGCTATTTTGCAGCTGGTTGAAGCATCGTGTTTTCTCATTTACTCTGCAGCAAGTATGAAGAATGAAGCGAGTATGAATTCTATCAATGTAAACTGAACAAAGAATGATGATACATGCCCCAGCTGTATAAGCCCCAGAGTCAGCGCTGGTCTGTCATTCAAACTGACCTCCGCCAAAGGCAAAGCCTTGCAGTGTCACAGTAACTTAATAAAAAGGGAGGCAGTCTGCGATACATCGTCAGCACGCAAACATTACTGATTGAAAGCATGAGCTATCGAACCCCCTCCCCCCCAACTTATCTCCCTCCTGTGCTGTACCGTAGCAGCCCTAACAGTCTGTTTCAGTCCTGAGACCAGAGACTCCGTCAGATCCCTCCAAGAACTTCAAAATTCCACTTTGTTATGAAAAAGAATTTTGCTTGCTTACCTCCCTTTCATCATTTAACATTAATGTTGACTTGCTGCTGCACTGTTCCAGACTCTTAAATTCCCAAGTGAAAACTGGGAAGTAAAGTGAAAATTTAGAAAAACAGAGGTCTTCATTAGCTTTTATGCTGAAAAGTTTTATGACTTGATGTCACTGTTTCAGATTTAAACTCCCATGTTGGTTCTGTCTTTATTAAGGTTGTAAATGCTGCTTTGTAAACACAGCTGATAAACGAGTTGAAAAGAAAACCTTGTTATGTTTTGAAATTGAAACAACCCACTAAAATTAATAAGCCTACCGCAATAACACACTATTTTTCACATAACTATAGACCTCTCTTGCCTTTTCACTTTCCTTTGTCAACACATTTCACTTGTGCTTTAAAACTGTTTTCCATTTTCTCAACTTAACTCCAGGACCTATTTATTCCCTTCTCCTAGTCAGCTCACACCTGGCACTGGGTACTTTTGCCATCCTGGCTCCACTCAACTTCTCTTGTGACACAGCTCCACATCCAAATTTCCTCCTCCATTGAGTTCTCCTCCTTACCTGGCTCAGTTGGGGCCTCACATCCGTGATATCCATCACCCAAGAGCTGGGGACTGGATATACTCTGGGAGGCAGAGAGGTGGTGAGAGTGTGCCTTGGCATTAGTAGCCTGCAAGTCATTTTCCTAATTCCCTGATCATGTGATGCAGAGCACCTGATACAAAGCCCAAGTGAATTACAAACTCTGAAATTAAGAGTGATTTTTTAAAATAGCCGCACATTTCACAGGAACACTGGATTTGTCTACACCACATCGTGTAATTACTACTAGGGATACCTTTATGGAGAATGACTAATGATTTTGTAGCTACTTCTATTAGCCATAGGGAAAAAACTAAAAATGAAACACATGGCACAGGATCCAACATTATGAGCTTATCATAAAGGACATACCAAGAACATTATTTTAATTTCAGATTTCCACCTCACAGAAGATCAATTCAAAAAGAAATAAAGAAATAAGGCAGTTATTTATTTAGATGTGGCATCTATCTGACATGCCACATCCCAATCTGAGGTAAAACTGTACTCCACATATACAGCCTGTTTTCATTGTGACATAGCTTTCAACAGGGAAAGGAAATAGTCCTTTTCACCTACCAAAATATTTTTAAATGTAGACTAAACCAATTTCCTCATTTACATAATTTCATAAATCTTAAAAAACAAAACACTAAACCCACCACACTCAAACCTGTACTACTTTGACAGAAACTACTTGTTTGTAGCAAAAATTTAGGTCATATAATTCTATTTTCAAACAGGGAATGCCTTCAGTATCCTATTAATAGCTACTCTTAGAGCACAAAAGCCACTACAGACAAGCAGCAATATTAGTTCTGATTTTCGGAACGCAGAATGGCAGTCCCAACATCAGCATCTTAAAGCCTCTAGCCTGTTTTTTTTCCTAGCAGTTTGGACTGGAAAAGTATAGCATATGTTTTCAAGTCTCAGATGTACTTATCGATAAATAGTCAGGTATTTAGAGGTCAGTTAACTTACCACAACCTTCTTTTCTAATGGAGAGAGTCATTTCAGTGCTGTATATTTACCAATCCAGCTGTGTGTAATATCCCACTGTACACACTACATACATACATACATACAATATCGCACTCTACACAACTACTGGATTTCACTAAAGCAAAACTGCCAGTTACTGGAAGTATACCAGGCAGGCACAGGAGGAACTACCTGCCACACTGATTCCTCTCGTGACTGATTTTGACCATATCTGACTATTAACCTTTTGTAACCTCATCATCACATAGATCACGTTTTGGACACATACCAAAGACCAAAATACAAGTTCCCTCAGTTTGTCAAGCAGGATTAGCTCATCCTGTCCGTCTTCCCAGCTGGAGACACCATATAAATTTTTACTGCAATGGATGTACGAGCTTTGGATCATCACACAGGTTAGAAATGCTGTAACTGCCATTAGTGGGAATACCTCCAGATTCAAACTTCCTTAGATTATCACCCTGCAAATACTTAAAACCATAAGAAAATAACACTGCTACAGAAAAGAAAGGGTCATATTCCCTTCACCTCCCACCATAGCATAGGTGGCACTGCTTATTCTGGCGGCAGTGCCAGCTTCTGTGGACCTAGAGTATTCATCAGATGAGTCTCAGCACAGAAAACTTCAGCCTCATCTTTCTTCACTGCCTTGTCTCTGACTGATCAAAGCATATATCATTGTCCAGAAACTCATTATGTTAGAGATTGTACAAATATAGAGGAAAAAGATTGCTTCTCAGCCAAAGTAGAAAATGTTTACAAAAAATGTCAATACAATTCTGCACACCTTTCTGTGAAGTTCATAAAAACTGTGCCAAGTATTTCCTTCGTATAATACTTGTATTTCTAATTTACTTGCTACAATTACTACTTTCAATATAATTGTTTTAAAATCAGTTCTTTTGGAATGCTCTATTTTCTGCAAGAAGGTTGAACTTTCTGGTGTCCAGATCACATCCTGGGCCAACATGTTCAAACACCTAGTTTTATTTTCTCGCTAAACAGTAAATCAAATTAACCAGCTAACTTCAGAGGTATACTCAGTTATGAACGGCACACATCAAGGAAGATGGCAACAATACTAAAGATGGAAAATGAACAGCTGTATCAACAGCAACAGGAAATAATAAGGAAACCAAGGAAAGGAGTTATAAGAGAAAATTAAAAGGACTAAAAATAAGTATATTTTGCTGTTGAATAACTATTAGAGGAAAGGAATTATACAATTCTCCATATGGTTTTGCTTCATTCTGTCCCCAGGGGCACTCTTTCCCTACTGTAAAGAAAAACCAGCTTCATAAGAGAAACAGACAAAAGTAGGTAAATTGCCTCTGATTTTTAAGACAGTTCTCCCTGGTTTCAGTGTGAAGAAGAGCTTTAGATATGAAGACCTCATCTTCAATCCTTACCAAAACATCTATCCAGTTTTGGTTTCTTTAGAAACTGTCAGCTTCTCCTAGTTCTTAGAAAGAAACTGTTCAGAATGTAGCCTAAACAAAGAGCAATACTAAATACTGGAATTAGACAGATTTTAAAGATTTTACTCCAAAATTGTGAGATACGAGAGTCACGTAAGTCTTGAGGCTTCTAAGCTCTACTGATGTTCTATTTTTTTAATTTCAAGTTTCTTTTCTTGTTCCTGTACATATGCTCTGACTCCTTCTGGCAGATATTCTCAGAACATACTGAATGCACACCAACAAGCTCATGGTAGTTACAAAGCACTACAAGCAGCTACGACTTTATTTTAAACAGTAGAAGACAGTTATTGCCAGAGTCACCTTTTTAAAGTAAACGTAGGTGCTAAAGCGGCTTCCCAGAATGTGAAAGACTCTGTCAATGTCTCTTCCAGAGGAGATTTAATATTCATGTCTCCAGAAACGATCCTAATCCCATTGATATATCCATGAGACCAATCTATGTCCTCTGCCCCAAAAGTAACTCAAGATTCACAGTGAGAAGAATAGCATGATGGCCCTGTACTATAGAACAGACTATCTAACTGCTACTATATGCCCCTGTTTACGCACTTAACTTGGAAGGGTTACTGGAGAAACATATAGACGGTCGTTGAAGCTGGATCTGGAATCCAGTAACTCTCCTTTTCGAATTGTGGGTCCACTCTAGCTAGAGGTGAGATTTCAAAAGGCTCTGGACATGTTCTCTGAAAGCCTGTTAGGAAGCTTGTTCTTTTACACCTTTGCTTTCTTTCGTAGACACGCCTTTATAATGGACTACTTTTCCCCCAATCTCTTAAAATGTCTTCTCTGACAGAAACTTTTTGTACACTCTCCCTTATTGCCCTTTAGCTCTGACAGTTAACCCTAAAATAGTTACCAACAATTTGTAAGTGTTTACCGTTAGATTTTCAAAATTATCTCTCCAATGAGATTAGGGACAGATTAACCCGATGCCATTAATTGTTCTACCTGTCCTGAGTCAAGAAGATCATAAAATTTAACTTACAGCTATTCTGCATTTAGAAAATTAGTAGATGAGTTACAATTGAGTTTTCATTAGTAATATTAGTGAATGTAGGCACTGCACTAAAAGACTGAATGCACTTTAAAGGTCATATAACTACACTGGACAGCTGAAATGCGTTAAATCTCCAGATTACAAACGATTCAATGTAAGGGTAAACATAAAGATTACTGAAAGTCAATTTAAAGCACACTTGGAGATTCTCCAGCATAGATGTTATAAAAATTTCAAAGAAATAGATTTATCAAGCAATTGCCCGCATGGCTACTTTTTAATGAACCCTTTCATGTGGGACATATTTGACAGGAGAAAAGGCCAAAGCAGAATGTGTTTTAATCATCTTTACCTCCTTTTCTTTGTGTGCATTACACACAAAGTAAACTTGATTACAATTCTCAAATTCAGTTTAAACAATAATCCAGGCTAATTTACTGTGCATATAGATATTTGCTGCCTCCACAGAATCACAAACTTTCTCCTGGTAGAATTAAAGAACGAGGAGAAGAGCACAAAGAGAAAAGGCTGACAATTGTTTCCCAAGGAGGTGCCTAGCAATTCCTAAGGCATGCCTTCGCTCTTCATATCTATACTGTCAGCTGGACTTCCTGTCTTTGCGTCTGTCCATAAGACATTCAGGAAGGAAGGTTTATATCTTTACATGTTTTCCATGAGGTACTTTGATGACTAAAGTACTGAGTCACATTGACCTTTCACATACTCCCCCCCCATCCAAATTGTTATCATTCTCCCAACTCCATGTTTCCCATTGTTATGTGCCTTTTCTTCATTTAAATTGTATTCAGAGTTTCTAAAACATAGCTATTTAAATTTTAGCTGACTTTTTTNTTTTAAATACAGGCTGGTATCACTGTTTTGCTTTATAGTTACTGAAAACTAAGTTTATGTCAATTCTTCCAAGTAAAATATTACAAATATCACCAATAATATTTTGGGTTTTCAGGGGGGTGGGGAGTGTTTGTTACATTTGCACCATTGTAAAGCCTCATTCACTACCCTCCGCATTGTTCAAGTGTTTTTAGTTTGAGAGTGAAATTGGCTTATAGTAGCATCAGTTGAATTTGTTTCTCCGAAATTGTTCTCGTACTTCCCAAAATATTAATTGCTTCAGATGTTGCATGCCATAGAAGGATTTGAAGTAGCCTGGCAGATCACTCTGCCTGAATCAAGCCTCCCTTGGAGCCATCGTAGAGGAGAAATTGTTTTTAAAAACTTTTTTCAAACTCCAGCTAATGATCAAAACAAACATATTCACCTTTAGGATGGCTTTCTTTCAAAGAACTCTCTTGGATCTCAAAATACCTTAGTATGGCATTCTGACAACCAAAGATTAGTTGCATTAGTAATCATAAAAGCATATTCATTGTCCTACTGCTTGAAATTTACAGAGAAAAAAAAAAGTCTCCCTTTTCACAGCACTCATCGCTGGACTTTGAATCTAAACATCTGCCTACTGCATCTGCCATGTTCCAAAGAAAACAGTAGTTACTCCTTTCTGCCAGCTAAAGAAAAAAAAAACCAAACAGATCTCTCGCGTAAAACTGAAAGTCTGTTACAAAGTACTCACCAAACTCCTAGCAACAGCTCTTGAAGAAAGAAAGAACTCCTGAATCACTGCCGAATAGATCCTCCCCTACTAATTCACGTTGGAGGGGTGTGGTGTAAAGCCACAAAGGCAGGATAGGATTGCAACCTGATCTTCCGAGAGCAGGCTCCTGCCTGGGGATTAATCAGCTACTCCTTGTTCTGGCTTTTTTTTTTTTTTTTGTAGAGCACATGGGTTCGCTCTGGGTAGAAGTCAGCGGCAGGGACGCTTCCTGTGTGGAGTTTTCGGATGTGCCTGCGGTTCAGAGCAACTGTTGTCTAAACAACGCGAGTGAAATGAAACGCGCTTTTAAAGAACGGGAGACGGTCTGTAGGATATTCTGATCATTGTACATCGCAGGCTTTGATACAGCTCGCGAGGATGTCACATTCACTGCCTATTTATGAGAGATATGTCAGAGTTTACGGTTGGCTTTTTGTTTGTCTGTTTGTTTTTAAATAATGCCGCGCTCTTCGCTCTAGATCCGGGCTGCGTTCATCACAGTATCTGAAGCTGTACTACAAAGGCTGTTCTGCCTTCAGCCAGAACGCACCATCTATTTACAAATCAAGCCAGTATGTGTTAAAACTAGAGTTAAGCATCATCAAGAGTACTATGTCTGAAGACAGGGACGGGGACTCTAGTTGTAAGACTGAGACCCTGTAACACGCGGATGTAGAGACAGACAACCAGAACCCTTGTCCTGGACACACAGGATGAAAATTCCCCAGATAATGAATTAAACAGCAACAGAGACAGAAGTAACAGCTGAGGAACAGTAACTTTCACAGTTAGTAGCTGTAACTAATTGCAATTATTTCAGGGCAAAGACAAACAGGTGTGTTAAATCACTTTAATTGAAGATCTATATTCATCTGTTCATCATCATCCCCCTCCTGTTAACTATCTCTGACACAAACAGAAGTGCTCCTGGCAGCTTCTTAGATCTCCTGTCTGTTGTTCCCGAGTGTAAGAATCTCTGTAATCTTTTCAGGGCAAAGTCAGTAGTCAGCTGAGTCTACTGACTATTAACTGGGTCAATAATCAATGGATTAACTGTCCTGAAATGGACGAGAAATATGCACAAAGTAAAGGGGCACTTTGAATGCTGGGGGTGGGGTTCTACCATACAGTTACAAATTACCAACTCCTAGCTCAGATAAAGTGAGGAGCAGCCCCACTCAGGAGAAGTTGGTTAAATGGAAATGGTCAGTCTGTCATTTGTGTGACACTAACCCTCTGAAAAAAAAAACGTTTTGGGGCTCCATGTGTTAAAAATTGGTATCTATCAGTGCTCTTCATAAACCTCTGAGGATGACAAATAAGACAGCCCAAAACAGATGTAGTAAAATGACACCATGATTTAAAGAAATTTCAGTCTGTACAGTTACAATAGAAACAAAACCAACCAGATTTCAAAAAAAATTACATACTTCATTTTGCTTTTCTTAGAATCATAGAACAGTTTAGGTTGGAAAGGACCTTAAAGATCATATAGCTCCATCCCCCCTGCCATGGGCAGGGACACCTTCCACTGGACCAGGTTGCTCAAAGCCCCATCTAACCTGGCCTTGAACACCTCCAGGGATGGGACATCCACAGCTTCCCTGGGCAACCTGTTCCAGTGCCTCACCACCCTCACAGTAAAGAATTTCTTCCTAATATCTAATCTAAATCTACCCTCTTTCAGTTTAAAACCATTACGCCTCATCCTATTGCTACACTCTGTGATAAAGAGTCCCTCCCCAGCTTTCCCGTAGGCCCCCTTTAGGTACTGGAAGGCTGCTATAAGGTCTCCCCGGAGCCTTCTCTTCTGCAGGCTGAACAACCCCAACTCTCTCAGCCTGTCTTCATAGGAGAGGTCCTCCAGCCCTCTGATCATCTTTGTGGCCCTCCTCTGGACTTTCTCCAACACGTCCATGTAGAATGCATCTATGTGGATGGACAGTGATAGTTTCAAACTTGCTCCACTCTACAAGGCATTTGTAAAGGCGCTGCTTTATTTTTAGTCATACTGGATGGTGAATGGTTTGAATTTACCGGTCCGTGCAAATATATTCCTAATTTAGGGACTTGACCTGGTCATTAGTTTAAGTGGATTTTTCTTGGTTTTAATGAGAAATATTTTTTTTAGATGAACATGCAAAAAAGAATTTTCAAAGTTTATGTCATAATGTGTGAGCATAATTCCTTCTTTTCCTGCAAAATGTCTATCAAGTCACTCAGATTTGGTGTGCAAATTAAAAAAGTAACTCTGAAAGAAACAGTCTACAGACATGAAAAACAAGAAAATGCTACAGTTTTAAAACACATTTGTCTTTTTATAGTCAAATAAATTGAGAATCGCATATAAAGAGAAGTGCACTTTGGGAAACATATAAGAGAATAACCCCCCTTAATCTGATTAAAAGTTAGATTAAGAAATCTTCGGTAAATAATAAAACAGGATAAGACCTGCATCTTCATGCACATAACACCATGTGCATGAAGAACACATATCCAAAAGAAAATTTCAAAGGAAACAGTATTTCATTTTAAGAGGAATATTTTTACTTTCTAGTCTGTTAATGTCTCTCCAGTTCCCATGTGCAGTTCTCCCAATTTAGTTGTCAGGAGGGTCTCTGGACTCATTTGCATTGTAACTATAACATAAAAGGCTTCAGTTGAAACTGGATTTAGACTTTGAAGATAGAAACAAAACTGTTTTGAACCTTTAGTGAGATCAAAGAATTCCATTCAGCTATGACCTGGCCTAGACAATCACACTAACCTCTGGCTTATCCTGAAGCCTGCTGATAGCTTAAGACAGTTGTCAATAGTTAAATGTCCACAGTGGAAAAAGTCCCTACAATTCTAAAAAACATTTTTTGTTCCTTTTTAGGAGGGGCTTTCAAGATGAGCAAGATGGAATTTGTTAGCTCTAAAACTAGTCACTAAAAAGCACTTTTCTAAGGTCCTATGGGAGGCTAGAAACCTCTCAAAAAGTAAAACTTGCAAATCACAAAACTCACCAGCCTAGCTTCTCCTTAAGAGATCACCCAAGATTTGTTGCTTTTCTGAAGAACCCAAGAATCCTTACTGAGGGAATTTCTAACCTTTGAGTATGTGACATTATCATTATGTTCTCTCTTCATGTTTATTTATAGCATATGCTACATGAATCAATTGCCAATACAAAGATTACAATTCAGAAGATCACCATTTCACATAACCTCTGAGGTCAACCCACAGAGTCAAGCTCTGGCCAGATATGCAATAGTAGGAACTGTACACATTAGTGAATCAGTGTGAGAAAAGGCCATTTACAGTACATACATCAACAGGGTAGCTACCAAATTCTGCTTGTTTTTCACAGATTACACAGGAACACAGCTTGGGTAGTACACGTCCAATATTCCAGCCCCCTTTACAAGCTTTTTGCTGCTGGCCTATTTTGAAATTACTTGGGTTTGACAGCCAAAGGAAAGTCCAGAGAGCATTTATATGATTATTCTTCTATAGCCAGAATAGCTTCACTCAGGGATTACAACCCAAGAACATCACAGACTGGAGAGGGGCAGAAACGGTCCAGCAGGAAGGTCTGAAGGAGAGTAGACAAGACCAGTGCTATTGAATGCAATCCAGATCATTCATATTGACATGAGCACAGTCTATACTGCATTTCTGTAAAAAAAAAAAAAAATAAATTACTTATGCTGCATTTTTCATAACCTCTATATCTCACTATTTATCAGTCAATAGATAGATGCAAAAGTACAGCTAAAGTAAACTAAAACAGAGATGCCATAAAAAATGCCTTGTACAAATTCTTGGAATACTCAAAGGTAGTTTGGCTCTGGAGAGTTCAAAGCTGAGATGATTAGATTTTAGCCTTCTGATAGTGCATAAAATTCCTACCCACAAATTGCCAGATCAGGGAATGAAAAAATAAAATGGGAGAAGCTTTATGTGAGAGACCAGCATCATTACAAACCTGACGAACAAACAGATGCTGCTTGAAAAGGCATGCTGGCTACTTTCTGGCCACAAGAAAAATCCTTCAGCTCCAGATTCTCAACTGGTAGCTCTCACTGTGGAGCTCTTTCTGGTGATAGCTCCCCTTTTTCCAACAACAAAAACGTGAGAGAATGCACCATCCCACAATACTCATTAGCTTGGTGCTCTGTCTTGACTACTGGTCTGCAGAAGGTAGGCAAGGAAAAAAATTTTAATGGTAAAAGTCTTAGGATTTTAAAAATGCTTACAATCCACATGTCAAAAATGGCTCACTCTTTCTTGAGTCACACCAGTGACTTCAGGTCAGATACTCCACCCTCCTCTATCATCACCTGCCATGGTACTACCATAGCCTACGCTCTCACAGCAGTGTGGCAAGCTATTACTGGTTTTACACTGGGAGTATTGCTAATGCCAGCAAGATATTAGGAAAATGGAAGAAAATGGCTAATAACTAACCTAATAGCTTCAGAGGACTGGGGCAGTGTTGTTGTCTTCCGGAATGTCTGTCCTCAGTTTGGGTTGGTGATCATGCTTATACTGAAAAGGACAGAGGGAAAGACAGTGAACTTCTAATTAAAATTCTCCTATACTGTGCATTTTCATTTGTACAAAGTCCATGGGCTTCAGCAGAATATGTTATACTTAACCATAGTGCTAAATACATGGTATTCAGAAATGACAATGATGCTCAAATGTCCGATCTTGTTATTGTTTTACTGTACAACAACAGAGATAGAGCAGCACAAAACTACATGGAGAGTTTTGTGTATGTGCATATATATATATATATATATTTATATATTTGAGCTCTGTCATCCCTAAAGCAAGATTTACTATGTAACACAGTTGGAAAAACACAAAAGCATTTGCTTACACAGCTGTTCTTCAGGTCTTAACAAAAATGCCTCTCTCAGGGAGGGTGTGACATTGCTTGGTCTTTAACAATATAGATGTTTGTGATGTTTTGTTGCCCTCTAGTGATGCCAGTTCATTTTTCCACTGCTTAGTTCTTTAAACATTTTCACAGAAGCAAGAGCTTCCTGTCTCCTGCCTTCAATAAACTAAATCATTACTTATACTTCTACTTGGTGCTTGAATTGGATGAAAACATGGGTATTTCTGACTCCTCATAAGGAACTAGATAGCACGCTTACAGGCAGACTACCACCAGCATAGTTGGCTTGCCCCGGTGCGTTTAAAGTCAGAGCTAAGAGGCAGCGGTCACTGTCACCATACAGGGCAAAAGCTCCCCAAGGGCCTTTTCCTCACGCTGAAAGCTGCCGCTTCCCATGTACGATGCCACTCCACAGCAAACACCTACAGGAGGGGACAGCCAGCTACCTACCACAGACTCCCCATTTGCCCTATTAGTAGTCAGGTTTGTAGTTAAATGTTACACTACCTTAAAATTAGCTGATCTTTTTGAGACCACTGAAGTATATGCCTGCTTTTCCAGCTGAGGTCATCTATGTGTTGATGACATACAACTTTAAAACCCCAACCAGGTTCTAAAAGAGGAACTTATTTTAAGTTCCTTTTAATAAGAGTTTTGCAAACGGCACTATTACTGTTTTATATCTGTTGTATTATTTTTATTGTGGTCCTTCTAATATTTAATATCTAAAACCCACCTAAAAATACATGAAAGTAAGTGAAAGTGAAGGATCTTCTCTAGTGAAAGGAAGATCAGAACCCAGCAGCTGGCCCTTGAAAACCTGTCTCTGTAATACACGCCTCTTTTCCCCCTTTTTGTTCTTCTTTCCAGTAACTTCCTGTTCTTATATAAAACCCATGGCTATCATCTCAAGTGTTTTCTAAAGACTGAAATTAGAATGAACAGAGAGGGTGACTGTTGTTGCTGATAGCAGAATACTGAGATAGTACAATGAGGATACTAAAAACAGAGGCTTTGTTTCTATCCTCAATTTGAAAACTGTTTAAGAGAAGCAGGAAGAAGCAATGAAACCATGACTAAAATGTAAATTTTTGCTCTTTACCTGCTATCACTAGTCAAACCGTTGCCTCTTGCCAAAGGACAGATGTGACAAACTTTCACATTTCTTGTTTTCAGCTGGGTAGTTGTTTCCTTTTCAATTCTTTTAATCAGTTTTTCTGTGCATTTCTTTTTGCTTATGAGCTTATATAACTCATATACTTATTTCTTCATTTATCAATGTCTTAACAGTAAAAAAGCGAGCAACTTGGAGCATGCTTTGAAGCTTAAATCCGAAACAATTAGTTCCTATTAGGACCTTTTTGAGAAGCCCAGAGATAAGCTACTTCCACAGTACGATTACAACAATCAGAAAGTACAGAACGTATCATGTGAGATTTTGAATACTGTGGAGATTTCAAGACTCGGTTCCAATCAAAAAACTTTTGGATAACTGAGGAAGTAGGGGGTCAGGTCAGTACCAGATGCACCTCATTTTTAGAGCCAGAACCTATATGAGGTTTGAATTTTATTATAAAACTCCCACTGACTTCAAACAAAACAGAATAAGGGACTTCTTACGTAAAAGGGCAGTAGCATTGTGTCACCTTCTCTACACAAGGAAGGTTTCTTAATTCTTTTTGGTCCTTTAATTTCATTAATTTAAGAAAAATTGAAAGAACTTTCCATCACATAGCCACGTTTAGGTCTGAGGTAGATTATATCTGAAGCAAAATATAATAGAATTATTACCTACTGAGTTCTGTTGTTATTGTTAAATAATAAAAAAGGGCATGAAAGACCTCATAGTCTTGTTAAACAATTTGCCTCACTGGGCAGTGCACTTGTTCTAAAATAATTTATTCCTCACTTGGCTCAGCAAATATCTAATTCTGAAACAGATACAGGTTAATTAAACATTTCTATAATTTTTCTAGATTAGCTGTTTATCGTGTTTTGCATTCTCATGCGGTGTCTGTTTATCGTCTCAATGAGCCCAGTGCCTCACTAAGGATCTTCATAAATAAGCCTCCCTTTCCATCCGTGTCCTTTCGCATTCATTCCAAATGCAGATCAGGTTTAGAACTAACTGGCATAGTCACTGGATGTCACTGTTGCAGCACTAAGGGCTTAGGTATTTTGTCTGGAAACAGGAGGCAACTCGTATGTACTTTAAATACATACGTATGTACTTTAAATACATACTCGTAAGTATTTTATTCCTTCATCATTATTAAAGGGGTGCATTCCTGCTCAGGTTGAAGTCAGTGGGAGTTTTATTATAGGCTGAGTATTTTGAATTGCTCGGGCCTGAGGATAATTTATGCTTCCAGGGGAAACTATTCTACCGATGGCTTTTCATGCAAGTTTTAAAACTCTGTTTCTATTTTAATTTAAAAATGTGCCCTTTCTTAATTCTTTGTTCCTGTTGCTGTGATAAGAGCTTTATTTCTGAATATATTTTTTACATATGTACACAGTGTACATAATTCTGGTAATATATATATCTACACATATGTATACACACCAGTACCAGAATTATATACATATTTATGTATATGTTACTGTTATATTTGCATATATAAGATTTCTAAAAAAATTCCAAAATAATTTTCTTGGGAGGTTCATATAAGCAGTACATTTAAAGGATTAATTATTGCAAAAATAAAACACCTACCCTTTGCCTTAAAAAGCCTGAGGGAAAGCTAAACAGTAAGAGAAACGCCAATCTACGTGTTCAAAATTTTGAAAACTGCATAACTTGAGCGTGTGCGTAAATAGCTTACAAAGTCTTACTTCTTACAGGGGATTTTCCAAAACCCCTTGAAATGTATTAAAGCAGCAGCAAAGTTATCAACTAGAAATATAGTACCACAGCATTATTTAACTGTTTCCAGCTCTCATTTAAATGAAACAAAATGGAGTATGTTTTTAGACAGACAAGCAGAAACAAGCAGAATTCCCTATTCATTGGACTGTCTACTGATTTCTCAGAAAGCTGTGGGTGTGCCTGTACTTCCTTTCTCTTGACAAATGATGACTAGAAGTGAAAGTTATTTTCTCTATGGTGAATTTGACTGGGAGATACTAGTTATAGATGCTCCTACAAACAGAACCCAGGTCACCTTCTGTGCCTTTCTGGGTTTGGTTTTTTTTTGTTTTGTTTTGTTTTGTTTTGTTTTTGTTTTTTTTTAACATGCCAGCTTCTCACAGGTTAAATCCTTCTCTATGGTATGGCTGGGGAATAAATAAGGAAGGTACAGGAGATGCTTAAACCATGACATAAGGAACAACAATGGGACTTTCACAGTACGCTTTCAGAAAAGTATTTTGAGAGTATGAGTAAGCGAAGGAGATGGCAACTGAGGACACCACCATCGGCTGCCAGTTCCGGGAAGTCCAAGCAACTAGTAATGAAGCACTTACCAAGGGACATGCTAAACCTGTACCCACCCCTCAGCCCCTGCTGCTGCAGCGTCAGTCCTGCTTCCTCCTGTTCACCCCACCTCAACACTGTGCCGTATCCTCTTGCCAAGAGTGGCTCTCAGCATCCTTGCCCCAATTGTCATTTCTATACCATCACCTGCTGACTCCTAATGTCTAAACCAGATATAGGAAGGCAATCCAAGCACATAAGGAGGAAACCTGTTTCCCAACCCTACTGAGCTGCTAAAAAAGGAAACAAAGCATTACCAACAACTGCTGTGATAAAGACCTGCACTCCCTGGGGCTGGCTGCTTCCTCACCAAGTCACTGGCTTGCAGCCTGTCAGGCGTTTATTTGGAGAGGAAAAGGCTTCTCGAAGAGATACAGAGAGGGAAAAGTTGTTTTGGAAATGCCACATAAGCTTTAGCTGTGTTCAGCTGCTATCTAGTATCTAAGATGACACCTCTAAGCTCAACAAGCTCTTAAAGTGTTCTCATGAGAAGTCATTAGAACTAAAACCAGCCAGTTCCTATGTGACAGTTATTGCAGTACACATGCTTACCAGAGAATGGAGGACAATTATTTACACAGTGTTCATAACTCCTAGAAGGCACAGAACAATTGCTGCCCTTTGCCATGTTCTTGCTCTCCAAGAAGCTGGGTACAATTCATGTTTCTTTCCCAGATGACAGAACACTAATCTTTCTTCAGCAAAGCTCATGCTGCCTAGCAGTGATAAAAAAAAAATAAATCTTACTTTTCCAGCATTATTACTATTTTTTTCCAGTAATAGAGAATAAGTAATAAATAATGAGCAGATCAGACACAGGTAGGAAGTCTAAATATCAGTCTGTACATCAAGAAAGGGGGAAGTACTGGATTGAAACTGCAAAAAACAAAGCATATTCAAAGTCCAGTATCACACTGTTTCAAAGCTAATCAGTCAAGAGAAAACTATGCTGAACATGGAATATTTTGTACACTGTAATACTGAAACTCATGAAGCGATACTAACAAGTTGCATGTCACAGGTCCTGTGAGACTGCTTTAGCTGGGAGACCCCTTCCAAACTCATTAGGTAAGAGTTAGCTTAGATGACTGCTATACATCAAATTATTCACTGGTAATATCATTTGTTCCTTTCTTTAGTAGCAAGATGACTTCAACTAATATGCTGGATTCAAAACATCTCTTATGTGCAACAGTTTCATGGCACACACACAAAGCAACAAAAAAACCCCAAACAGATTCTCCACGAGATTGTCTGTCTCAGGAGAAAGGAAATGGAACATAATGCCTTTCACAAGAGTTTTCCGTTTGGGCTTAATCTTTTCAAAATGAAGAGTAAACATCTGGGATGCTGACGAGCCAAAATCACTTAAGTGTGTGCCTAACTTTAAACACATAAGTAATAACACAGAAATCAGGAAGTATTTTTAAAAAGAGAAAACCCCAACAGGTTGCTACAGAAAAGTGTATTTACTGCTGCATTCTTTTCTCATCTAGGAAGTTCAGACATATTGATCTGGTCAGTAACGGGATGAATGAATCAACTGAAACGGTATCCACAATAGTTCTTTAACAGAAATGAATTCCTTACAGCTCATGTGAAAGATTTACTAATAGTACTACCAGAGGACAACTCAGATAGAAAACAGATTGGAGTCTCTGGAAGATTGACAACAATGTAATAATGATCCTGTTTCACTCATTAGAAAAAGCAGTATTTATAGGTGCTTCATGGGGACTAAGTACATCCTTAGTTCAACACGATTGTTCAGAATACTCACAGAAGTTGTATTTACAATGTATGGAAACCTGTGTGGCTTCTATGGAAAAATCCAAATTTAATTTCTGTAAAATTCTAGTTCGCTGAGTGGCAAATTTTTAAATGGCAAGGATCTCCCACTGCAATATTCTGATCGTATAAACAGCTTTTTCATAATCACTATCAAAGACAATATAAAATCAAAATCCACCATCACACTTTTGTGTGTTTCTCCGAACCAAACCTAGAAGAGGTATGCTGCTACAGATGAGATTTCCTTCTGATGCTGATTTTGTGAAGCTTTTTAATAATGCATCTTTTTCATTAAAAATCATTGCGAACCTGATCAAGGGTTAAAGTCTCTCTCCACCTTCCCTGAATTAGCCTATTTTAATATGAAAACATGTGGAGAAGGAGGATTTTTCGTAAAGCTCATGTGCTGTTGGTAAAAGAAGATTAAGAATTACTCTATATTTTCCTTTCATCCTCTGCAATCTTTTTCCAGCACACCATACAAATCTCCTCTAGATTCTGGCAGAAGCCTGACAGCTTATTTGATTTCTTTACAGCACGTGTGGTAGCAGGGGTGATATTTTTTGCTTCCTTACACTACAGGGTAACAAAACCTGCCCCGAGCCAAGACACTATACTACACACACCCTGCTCTAATACACTGGATAACTATTCTGATAAAGGTATATAAACTTATTTCACAGAATAACCCTCATACAAACAAGTTGCAATTGCTTACGGCTATTTTTCAAGGAAGATCTTAATACAAACTACGTGCAATAATTCAAACGCTGAAACAGTTTCCTCTCAATGAGTAAATGTAAGCTGAAGAGGTTTCTTACAGTCACCAGAGTGCTCTGTTGGACCATATTTAATTTAAAACATTTAAATATTCCCCCCAACAGACTTTTTCCCTGCAATACTTTTTTAATTTTGTTGCTTGTTGGAGAAATAGCTGATATATAGGTACCAGATATCTGTTTACGGTGGCTCTCCATCATATCTAGAAATTCACATGAAATTCGACCAAATTAATTTTTTCTTCAAATACTTTGTAATCATATAAAACTAAAGACAAACAAACAAACAAACCCACTTATACAAAAATGCTACAACTATTTAAATAGAATAAGCAGCTAACTTAGAAGGTAGATGCAAGAGAAAGTATGTTACTATTAGATTGATTGAAACATTTCCAATTTCAGATCTTTTTGATGGAAAACTAGGTTTTTATTCTATACCCACCCCCCCACCACCTCCCCACCGAAATTCTGGAATATGCTGACGTAGATATATTTCAGCCAGGAATGAAAATTAAGAGAAAAGCTATATATTCAGAGAGACAGATTCTGAATACCGACATCCTTCAAGAAGGCTCTGTTCATTCTGTTGTTTCTTCCAGTTTCATTTTACAAAAAGTAGTTGTGCAGATCGATCTTGTCCATTGCGCAGATGGGTCAGAATCCAAAATGTGTTAGTAAAATAACCAGCCAGCCTGTGCGATCTTCAAAGCAGAATATCTCAAGTTAATCTTTCCTAGCCACCATTTGCACCACGACCAGACTCATGCTGGTAAAATTAAACTCAATGGGGCACGCCGACTGAATCTGGAAGATTGGCACTTGTCTCAGCAGATCAGTTCAGAAAGGGAACGCCAACTAAGGAAGCATAACGAATAGTTGAGCAAGTGAATTGAGAAAAGCAACAAAATAAATAAAGTGTGAAATTGGAAGCTAACTGGCACCACTTTTTGCTGCAAAGTAAAGGTTACCACTTCCAGCAATGAGAGGTTGGTTATATTCTAATACATCTGTCTTTATGAACTGGGATGCAGCCTTGATCTGCTATGCAGAAATACAGCAGTCCACTAGTACGTGTTTCATATCATGATTCTCTTTATGCACATAAATGTTTGCATATATATATATATGGTTGGGTTAACATTCATTCAAAAAGAAAAGGGCATATCCGGCACAAAATACGAATTCTTTCAAGTCTGAATAACTTTTGTTAACCATCCTTTCTTGTTAAATGCCTACTTCTGTACATGCAGTTCCACACCTCTGGGTTCTTCTATAGACTACATGTGCCGGGTAAATACTGGGAAAAGCGTTGTTGGAAGACACTGAACATGAAGAATTCAACACGCTCCTCTAGGACACTGTGGAGATTGCAGTATCATTCTGTACTAAGATGTCACAGGTTTGTAGCATACGAAGCATTGTAAGGATTGAGCTATAATGGTATGCGGTGTATTTCCTACTTGGTCAGGACAGAACAACTTCAGGTTTTGAGGGTGAAGTTCTGATTGTTCTGATTTTCAGAAGCTCTTCAGGTTAACTTTGCAGAATAAATAGGCATAAATATTTCAGTTATGCTTTAAAGAAATAACTTCTCTCCTTTTGTACCCTGCAGAAGGGAACCAGGTGATCTCTATTTGCACATAAGTATGGAAATCTTGTAACCGCGCTGCTCTACCATTTCACATATCAGCTCCGATCAGCTGATCATTTAATCAGATGTGTGACAAATGACAAGCCTCTCTTATTTTTGTTTCCTTACTGCTGAACTAACAAAAATAGAAGTGTGGATGCTTTGTAAATAAGAGTCTTGAATAGGTTACAGACCCAGAATAGGGTTAGTTTATACACTGAAACAGCACCAGTGTTGTTTAACATCTTTGTTCGTGACATGGATGTTGGGACTGAGTGCACACTCAGCAAGTTTGCCGACGACACCAAGCTGTGTGGAGCAGTCCACACACTGGAGGGAAGGGATGCCATCAAGAGGGACCCGGACAGGCTTGAGAGGCAGGCCCATGAGAACCTCATGAAGTTCAAAAAGGCCAAATGCAAGGTTCTGCACAGGGGCTGGGGCAATCCCATGCACAAATACAGGCTGGGAGGAGAATGGATTGAGAGCAGCCCTGAGGGGAAGGACATGGGGGTGTTGGTTGATGAGAAGCTCAATGTGACCCAGCAGTATGTGCTTGCAACCCAGAAGGCCAACTGCATCCTGGGCTGCATCAAAAGAAGCGTGGCCAGCAGGTTGACAGAGGTGATTCTGCCCCTCTGCTCTGCTCTTGTGAGACACCACCTGGAATATTGCATCCAACTCTGGAGCACTCAATATAAATAGAACATGGACCTGCTGGAGTGGGTCCAGAGGAGGGCCACAAAGATGATCCGAGGGCTGGAGCACCTCTCCTATGAAGACAGGCTGAGAGAGTTGGGGTTGTTCAGCCTGAGGAAGAGAAGGCTATGGGGGAAGACCTTATAGCATCTTTCCAGTACCTGAAAGGTGCCTACAAGAAAGCTGGTGAGGGACTTTTTACAAGGATGTGTAGTGATAGGACAAGGGGTAATGGTTTCAAACTGAAAGAGATGAGATTTAGAATTGATATTAGGAAGAAATTTTTCACTATGAGTGTGGTGAGGCACTGGAGCATGTTGCCTAGGGAAGTAGTGGATGCCCCATCCCTGGATGTGTTCAAGGCCAGGCTGGATGGGGCTCTGAGCAACCTGGTCTAGTGGGAGGTGTCCCTGCTCGTGGCAGGGGGGTTGGAACTCAATGATCTTTAAGGTCCCTTCCAAACTAAACCATTCTATGATTCTATGATCTTTGGCTCTACTATACGACTTTGTTTCTTAGCACAAAGACCATTAGTTCAATCAGTGCTATTAATGAGGATGTGATTTTTATTCTTTTTCTTCAGATTATATCAAAATTTTAGAAATAATGAAGAACACGGGCATTATTATGACTGTTTTGTTCCATTTAAAAAGGAAAAAGATTACTGGTTTTTGAACTGTTCTTCTGGACACAAACTGTAAAGCAGGTGGGCAGGCCAGCTGGAAAGCAGAAGGAAAAAAAATTACTCCGAAAGAAGTTACAATTGCCCAAAGCAAGAGACACAATTATTTAAAGATGAATCCCTAGGGAGATTTTGTTAGTATTTTTGGAAATAAAAATATTCACGCTAAAATAGGTCCCCCCTCAGTAAACAGCATTTTTTTCTGAAAGTAAATTGCTTTTTGCTAAACATGGCTGATTCACATCATTAAAAGAATGTCCTTTGATTTTTACAGAGAATATTCACTTTTCTTATGAAAATCTCATTCTGAGCTATCAATCCTTTGGTTACAATAGGCAGCAGAAAAATGATTAAACCAAGTATCTGTGTGAATAATGGGCTACCAGTTCTTCCTGCTTATGCAGTTAAGGGGGCACTGAATAATCAGTTAATAATCAGTTAACTGATCTACTGAGTAAATACCACGCCTGGGCATAAGGCATATAAAGCTGCATGTGCTTAAAACACCAAACATTAAAACAGTTTCTTGGTGATTGATTACTGATCTTTGGTAAAAAGAACGAAACTACACGGTATTTAATTTGATCACTTGCTAATGATTTTGCAGAAACATTTGTGACTTAGGTGGTAGCTTTTACTACCCTTAAAGTGGGAAAATGATGTCTTCCTTCATTGTTGCATACCAACTATTCTTTGTGCCTTTGAAATCAAAGAAAGTAACTGCAGCTCTGTAATACTAAGCGTGGCTGTATAGAGTACAATGAGCCTGGAGCTCTCCTGCTAGCTTGCAGGCGGACCTTTATGCTTTACCCAAATGCCTGCAAAGCGTCTAGAAAGAACCAATTTACCTTTTATTTCAAAATGAAGTTGAAAAAGGACAGTCTGATCAGTGTAGCTTTATCATTAGGTAAAAAAAAAAAAAAAAAAACCAAACCAACCCTGTTTTACTAGAATATACACATCTAAGGTTAAACAATGGAGTATGTTACTGGATGAAAATAGGATTTGTGATTTTTGTACTCAGTCTGATATATGCAGATTTTTTGTTCGTGTACTTTGATTTTAGAAAAGAGTGAAAAAAAAAATCCAACCCCAAAATGGCTCTTTCAGATTTTCTTTAAAAGGTGGTCGACCTGTAAGTGACATAGCAAATATTCTGTATGTGTAGTACTAAGCAATAGCTCTGAGTATATTTTTGTAAAGTATACATAATCGGAAAGGGCCACACTAGTACATATTACAGTGGCTACTTGTGAGAGCATCCCTCTTCCTCCAAAATAAGCAGAGTTCAAATAATGTGGAACACTGAATATTTACCACCTCACAGGCATGGAGACACTCCAGCATCCTCTGGCAAATCTCTGCAGGTGTTCGGCTCTGGCAGGTTTTAAAGCGCACTACTTGGAAAAGCAGCTCAACCACTAGAGGGTGGGGAAGTATTCCCGAGGGCTGGGCTGTGCCAGAGCATGGTCTGTATTTTATACAAATCATTAACATCACAGTTTTGTAGCATTTGCTCAATACTTTAATTTTTTTCACCTGCATATCCTGTACCTTCTTGGAATTAAACATATTAATCAAATTACAGACGTGTTTCAGTAAAATGGGCCATGTAGATATCTGCAAGGTACAACTTCTCTATAGATATGGAGGTTCTTATAAATCCTGAAGTCCAAAGTATGCAGAATCTGTAGCCAGTATTTACAGCACAATCATTTTTTTCTGGAATGACACAAGAAATATGACCTGATAAGGAACTACGTTTTAATTTAGCTATTGGTATGAGCTTTAAGCCTTTGAAAACACAACCAAAACAAAACTAAAATTAAAACTTGATGACTTGGTGTCTCAGCAGACCTCAGCAGTAAATAACTCAAAGATACGCTCTACTTAGAATTCTGGAGCACTCAAAAATTTATTGACTGCTCTAAAAAGCTTTCTAGAGGAACTGTATTTCTTTAGAAATAAGGTGATTACTCATTTGGTCACTGTCACCAGAATATTATATAAAATTAATCACCCTTACTCCTAAATTTGTCTCATTATTATTATTATTATTATTAAATTAATAATCAATTTAATAGTAATAAATTAATAATAAAATTATAAAAATATTAATATTAGCATTATTATTAAAGTCTTTGCAACATAAGTAATGCTTTCTACACAGACCAGTCTCCGATCTTAACAAATGCTTCTGACTATATATAGTTAATCTTTGGAATCTGCCACATGAACCATGCATGATGTCATGACTGACTATAAAACCCATGCAAATTACAATTCATGGCTCTTAAAAGTACAAACAAAACCACCACATATAGAATATCCACCAGTTCTTCTGACAAAAGGGGCCTTTCTGCATGAACACAATTCCCGTTCTGCAAAACGCTTTTTGTAGGATCGTTTTCCACGAGCTCTATTTGCAAGTTTATACATGAACCCCCAGTATTTACTGATCCATACTAGTGGAGGTCGTAATGTTTAAAGGTCATTTTCAGTCAGAATGCTGAGATATCATTTCCTTAGGACCCTTCCTATTTTTTCCAGTACTAAGAGCAGTTGTCACCAAGAGTCATCCATCCAGAATCACACATCCAAGAAAACTCAGTTTAGGCAATAGTTGTTATTGGAGAATAAGATAAATTCTGGAAATACAGGTCATCCTTACAAGGCCCTAGCTTCTATAATTTTGAGAACTTATCAGCAAACCTTTAAAGTAATTCAAAGGCAGAAGTTAAATGAAGATCATTCCACATTTCTGACATAATATTTAAAGAAAATGTGTGAATTGATTGTACAGATTTTCCTGCCCTGGAACCAGTTGCATAATTAGCTCAAGGAGGAGACATTCCACCACTTTAAGTATGCTCTAGATCTATTTTTCTAGTTCACTGCCATAATCTATTATCTATTCTGTTCAATCAACTAAAATGGCTTCTCAAAGAATAAACAATCATTTATTAGTCTAACAGTAGTAAATAAAAGGTTTTGTCTGCAGTATGTATTTAGGCAAATTCCTCTTGTAAGATGGCATTTGGTTCATTTAAATCGAAGACAACAGAAAGAAGATTCTAAATGAATACTGCAGCTAATGGGGATGTAACCCATTTGTGTTTTGCAGGATCAATCCACAGGTCACTATTCTATTTGCCTGTACATTTTGTGGCTGACAAAGAGGATTTATTGTTCCAATTAAAAAGAGAAACATCTTTCTTCTTAGCAGAGTTATTTTTTGCTAACTGTTCCTGACCATAGTTTTAGATCTGAAGGAGAAGAGGAAATAAATAACTGAATGAAGGAATCTTTTTTTTATTTTATATGAGATGCTGTGTTTATCCATGGCTCCTGCAGCATAAAAAGCAAAAAACACAAGCACCCCAAACCAAAACCCTTTGTTTGACATAACCTATTTTCTTAGGATAAGCAACAGATAAAAGATTTAACTCTATTTTCTACAATAAGAAGGTCAATGGATGCCTACATTCATATTATTATCAACTTACTTTCTGAAAGTAAAACGAGATGATCAAGGAATAAGTTTCTCTGATGCCAAGTCCTGCCCCTACCCCTACCCCAGTCACTGTAATTTTTTACTGGGGTTTTTTTGTTGGTTTATTTGTTCATTTTTTTAAAATCTGAATTATAACCATAAAAATTCCTTGGTTGGGGTTAAGTCAGGTCTTAATTGGTTACACTGAGAAAAATTTCCACAAAAGACAGGCTTTTCCAGACAATCATAGAAATAGAAAGAAATAAATACTGCAACTGAAAAAGAAAAGCAGTTATGCAACAGCGTATCTTAAGCAGCAGCAGACTAAGCGTATCATTAAATTAGAATCCATTTTGATTTATTCACGTTGCTTATTTCCAAAATGAAGTCTTTTAAGTGTTCAGTGCTTCCAGGGATAATGCAAAGGTTTTTAGAAACTGTGTATCAATTCAGGACTTTTGAATACCCAGACCTAATTAAGATTAACTTCAGCAAGATACAGTTATTTAACAAGCTATAGAACAAGCTATTCTAGCTGGTAATGCAATATAAAGTTTTATAAGACAAAAATAAATTAGAGAGAGAAAATTGGAAAAGAAAATAACCATTGATATCAGGGTAAGTATAGAGTCTAACCCCTGAGGAATTAAGAAGTTAACCCTTCAGCATTATCTGATGCTGTGAAAGTACAGAATGGGCCTGCTTTGTATGAACGGGATTTGAAAGTAATAATTGTACCACAGGCTTTCAATCAGCATGTAATATGCAAATTGAAGTCATTAATAAGCAATTTTATTCACAGACAAAATGTGATATAAATGGAGCTAATCTTAAGCAAAGCAAGTCAACTCTGTCAGTGTGCAGAGGGTGAGCCCATGCGCTGCTTTCTGCATGCTTAATGAGAAAGACCAATCTGATGGCCAAGGAATTAAGTAACTTCTGTGCCCCACAGCCCTCAAGCTCAGTAAAAAGGAGGCTCATAACGACACAGTCCTGGTCAACTGCAGCAGAGATTTAGGAAATTTTCTATTTAACTAGAATAATGTGTTCATTTCCACAAACTCCACAGAACTATACAAATACACGTTCTATTTCAGCAACGCAGAACAGACAACTCGTCCCACATTCCCTAACTGGTTATTTTTACAAAGGATGTTTTGGACAACGTGCTCACATTGATGGCTGGTTATGAAGAACCACATTCTTGACACACAACCAGGCTAAAAGGTAATTTTCATTAACTCTTTGTTGGATCCTTTACACAATTTAAGTAGAGGATACTGTGAACTTCATGAACATCACAGTTACGAAACAAAGTCTCACTGGTTGTTACTTGTCACCATTAATGACAGCAAGTGCCTCGAATCAGTGTTGTAGGAGCTTTGTTGGCTGAGAATCAACTTATACACTTTTATGATCAGAGAGAAGTATGTTTTAATTGCTAGGCATTTAATTATAGATAATGAGTCCCAGTGATCATCAAACAATGAATAAAGAAACCCCATTGCTTGCCATCGCCAAAAAAATGGAAGCCACTGACAAATCCTGCTGACATTGAGTGTTCAAGCTTACAGACAGAGTGTGGTACCTTAAATATTTCTATGGCTCCTAGAAGGTCAAAAGCCATGATGAGTTCTACTACACAACTGCCAGATTTTAAGCCTCATTAATGCTGAGACATCAAACCAGGAGCAGAACAGACGACTTCCTGGCCAAGGCTCCAACATTCCTCTTCCTCAGTCTTGGACTATGGTACAAGGTTTATGACATAGGTCTGATCCTGCACAGGCTGCCTGGTGGGACCTTTCCTACTCCACCCACAGCAACATCTGGTTCTTAACTAGGCATTAGAGAGTTTAAGGAAAAAGAGCATTTCTGGTTTTAGTTAGAAAAGTGTCATAGGTTCTTGCTCGTGAATAACCTTGTCCTTTTTATTCTTGGTGCTGGAGGGGCCATTTAACTTCCTGTTGCCACTGTGTCCTCAGCCAGCATTTCAGCTGTGTCAGACATTTGTATTCATCTGTTAAAAAAAAAAAAAGTGACAACAAGCAAAGGCTGCTAATTCTTCTTTTCGTTTTTAATGGTATAACTTGACAACTTACATATTTTTATGTTTCTTCCTTTCTTCACTGGCTCTTCAACACCTTTCCAAAGCTGTCTTTTTCTGACAGAAGATCAAATAGTGACATTTACAGCAGAAACTTTTGTCCAAAGAAAAAACAAAGCACAGTACAATAACAGTAGCACAGAAAGTATCTGCAGAAACAAATGATATATCTGTTATACAATGCTGTGAAAACAGCCATTATAACTAAATGTCACTTATTACAAAACATGAAGTTCTCCAGTGATGTTTCCTCATATCTGGCATCAGTCTTGTTCATTGTACTAAAAGGGACAATTCCTTCTATAGTTCTGACAATTCTCTTTACTACTGATTACAGCACTTGACTAAGAAGAACAAATCTTTCTTTCCTCTCTTTTGCTCCCATTAAAGATACAGTGATGGAAACAGTCTGTTACTGTTAGTTTATCCTCCCCACAATTTCTGATAAAAGATATAATACCCTTAAATATGTCACATGCTTGAATTGGCACCAGTGGAAATCTGACCCTTGTTACAGAAGTGATTTCAGAATAGATAATACAGTGTGTCTAACCAGTTTAACTATAGCTCAGCAGCAAGTAACACCACCACTTCATAAGATGCAATGATAAGGTAGTAGCAACAGTAATCATTAACTGTAGTTTAAAAGTAAAATTTAAGCTTATGGGATAAGAAAACACTTGAGCAACAGTAGCTTGACTGTCTTTGAGGTGAGTTTTAGGTTATTTTTATATTTGACCATGATAATTGTAACTATTGAGTCAAGAATTTTTCATTAAACTGCCAAGAAGTCACTGAAATTAACACACAAAAAAGGCTGCGCAAATACAGAGTTTATTAGACTTACAGATAACAACAAGCCTGCAATTAAACCTGGAATATTTGGAACTGGAATAAAGGTAGTTCTTCAGGAAACACAAATATCAGAAACGAAGACAGTTTCTTCCAGCTTACATTCATGGAATAAACTTTTTGGGTAGTTTGTCTTTTATCATTATTTTATAGAGTTCAGCTGAAAAGTTCCAGCTTGCAGAGTTTTAGCCTGTGTTTCAGTTTGTGTGTCTGGAATGTAATTTTCTTATTAAAATGCAACCCATGCTGCTAACTTCAGGGTTTACCTACAGTGTCACTGGACTTTGAAATTAACTCCAGAGTAAAATGAGAAGCTTGAATTACTTATAAAAAAAACATGATACTTGGAAAAGCAATAAACTATCAGCTAATTGGGGCCAATTTTTTTAAATGGCCTTTTTTTTTGTCCACTGATCATTAATCACTTCAAGTAATTTCAGCATTTGATTTACCTAAATTACATTAGAAATTATGTACTGATGCTAATATATAATAAAATAAATTACAAGGTCAAGAATGAAAGCTGGAATTTTAAAGCAAGTCTTAATGCCTAGCTCCATATACTTCTATATTTCAGTATTTAAGTAGTCAGTGTATGTGCTGAAGATAGCATGGAAGTAAATTGAAAACCACTTATCAGTTACTTTAATTTCAGTCTCAGTCCTAAACTGCATCTCATTGTGGGGAGAAGTCCATTAATTCCAGAAAAACAGCCAATGATTAAAATGCAGATCAAATGTTACAAGCACATTTTGAAAATTGTATTTACACAAGCTGTCTGCCTTCTAACATACAAACACACGAGTAATTACTTGTATCATTTCCACATTATGTGGATTTCCACATATGATTCATAAATACGTTATAGCTGTTACAGACTATGACTTTGAGTTCTGAACACTTATTTGATTTCAATGCTTCTGTAAGCTTTGACAAGAATATCACGTTCCATCTAAATAATATATAGTTTAGTACACATTATTTCTATGTATACACTATTTCTTAGGTTAAAAAAAAAAACAGAAAAAAACTTTTAGAAGTTATTTCTTCAAAAGTAATTTTGGAGTTATTTCCATTTTTGCTCAGAGAAGTTAACAGGAAGATTCTACTTTATTCAAACACCTCTTGTAACTTGGCAATGGTGTAAAGTGACACAAGTGTCAAAAGGAAGGTAAAAATTATTTAAATTTTTACAATAAAAGTCATAATTTTAACCCCTGAGACCAGTGGCTTCAGCTGAGACGCTTATTACCCAGAGGAAATGTTTTGTGCCTTACCCACCACTTACAGTCCAAAAGAAAGGAAAGGCAGTGCTAATCCCAGACAGCTATCTGTAACCAGGTCATACCAAGAGCACTGAAGGTTTGAAATTAAAGCAGATTACTGCATTTCTTTTCTTAGAACGCTACAGTATTGAGCAAAATCACTAGCACAGACTGAAAGAATAAACCTGGAGGAACAGATTTCCAACATGAAAAATAGTGTGAAGCTGGAGCTATTTTTTGTATTCCTTTTCCCTGACTCTCTCTGTTTTCTTCTCTTGTATTATCAGCTGTACCACACTTTGGCTTTTGCGTCACATCATCCTTTTCCACGTTATCAATTCAACAGTATCAGCAGAGAAAGTGAAAGACTCAGAACACCGAACACACCTGCTATTAAAACATAAAAAATGCTGCAGAAGCCCAGAAGTTATTTAAAGCAAGTGGGTGACTGACATCAATAGACAGAAAATATCAACACCAACTGTCATCATTAAAAATGTTGAGGTATTAGGAAACAGCATTTCCTCCCTGGCTTTCCATTCTTCCTTTTTATGGATAATCTTAAAAGTGTGATAATCTCATACTTAAAAAAACCAAAACAAACCCACAATGCTGTCATTGTTGAAGTCAGTTAATGGTTTGCTGGAGACAGATATGTATATACCCTGGTGTGTAATACTACTGTATTATCTGCATTCAGTATCCTGGTATAAGAACATGACCAAAATATAGAGGTGAAAAAACATTATAGAAGCAAGGAGCACATGAATAATTTTTGCTGAAAGGCTACGCCCCTGGAGCCACAAGCAGGTAGGTCTATCTAGAGCAACGCAGCTAGTCTTCAATCTCATCAGTTCCTGAGTGACAGGACTGGAAAAACTGGCTCTGCACCAAGGAAGCTAGTCAGATTTTTACCCACCTACTGAAATGAAAGCAAGATTGAGCTCTAAAACCCCAGTAAAGTATACCTTTCACAGATTAAGCCCTGGTTTTGGGCTTTGAGCCAAGGAGACAACTATGCCCTCCCACTGTTAAATGGTTTTATGAATTCTTCTATTCTGTTGTACACTCAAAAAACCTGACATGCTTAAATTCTGAAGAGCATATTTCCTCTGCTTTGCAATTGAAACATGCACTACAGCTTTTATTTTCTTCTCCATTCTCCAAGGAGAAACTTGCAGGGTTGCTTTACCGACTAATAGATTATAAAAACAAAGAAAAAAAAAACCCTAAACATTTTCACTGTGTAATTTGTCCTTTTGTATACTTCTGATCACAGAATTTTGTTAATTCTTTTACTAAATTCAGTTACTGGTCATACAATATTTTTGAAATACATATTTAATCTTGATTTAAAACCTTAGGATCATGAAGAGTGTCCAATGTACTTTCACAAATACTTCTGGTAGCTGATTATCCTCACCACATGCATTTTATTTCTGAAAAGAATATACTACTCTTGGATCCCAAAAAGGTAACCTTGCTATGAAGTCAGCTATCAGAAATTTCTTCCCAAGCTATTATAGGTGGACAAAGACAGCATGATTTTGATTGTTTTTAGAATACAAATTATTTCAATTCTCATCTTTATTCACTTATTTCCTCCCCAACCAATGACCAGCTAATAATTAAAGTTACCATGAGCATTGTGAGTGGCAGTACTTGTGCTATCAAAAGCCTAATCATTTTTCAAATCAATCTACCAAAAAAATCAAGAGCCCTAGACAAGTGCACTAGCTACAAAATAATGTTCTAACTAGGTCATTTTTCTGCATTTTCTATACATGCTAAAGTAAAAATCCCTCAGAAGTCAACTGCTCAAACAGCAGTATGGCTTGAACTAGGGATTTTGGACCAATTCAATTCAGTAGAGCCCCAAATAACGTCCACTGAATGGCTGCTCTGTGATAGAGTGAATTTCCTCCCGCTCTTAATGGGCAAGATGCAGCTGACATCCTGCACAATAAAACAGACTCACTCACTTATTGACAGGCATTTTACCTGGAATGGAATAAAACACTAAAAGAGTTATTAAGCAACTGTGGAAAGGGAAGACAGAAATATATTAATGCCTTTTGCAACTTTCACTTGGGTGCAGATTCCATAGAACCGCAGAAAAGGAAGCTATAATAATTAAAACTTCACAGTGATTATAGATTTCCCAGTACAAATCTGAAGTTATAAGAGTGCTATATTATAAGATACTGATGCTGTTTTGTAAACATTCTTACTTTGATTTCAGCTATTGCAGTATGTCTTAACATGACTACAATTGAAGGGCTTAGCACAAAAAAGGAAATCAAGTCCTTAAAAGAACTTATAAGAAGAAACGTGAAAGAGAAACTTTCACATTCTTTGTGCATCAGGATGAAAGCTTTGTACAGCTGCTCTGCACTGTGATCTTATTAATGTTGTTCTTTTTAAAGAAAGAATCTTCCGAGCCTAAACTTCTCTCTCTGCAAGGCTATTAAACCATGCCTACATACATATTAACCACCACCTAAAATGTCATCTATGGATTTGGGAAAGCAAACATCCTTTAAATGCAGATATGCTGCACAAATAGATATGATTTACCATGAAACAGCTTTCAATCAGAAAAATGCCAATCCATTAAACTTAACCTTTTCTTGGGAATATACCAACAGAATGCTACAATCAAATCCATGCAGAAAGCCAGAAACTGAAGACAGATGCCAAAAGTGCCAATATCTCCACAATTAGGGCCTTACTTGAAAAGAGAAAATGGTCTCAGGCAAATGATGCTCTTAGTCTGCTTTAGACTTTTAGACTTTAGTCTCTTTAGACTGATTACCGGTCTGCTTTTCATTTTGTCCTTTTTGTTCTGTGATTTAGAAATGTAAAGGCAGCAGCAACATGAGAGGTCTGGGGTCTCACTGGCCACAGCAAAATAAAATTCTGAAACTGTTTAAAAAAAGATTAAAAATCATGGAATAGGAAACTCATCTCAGTAATTAGATAAATATTTGGAAACTGTCGTTCCTTTCACAACACAGAAAATTCTTTCCTTCTTTCAAACCTTCTTAAGAGCTCATACTTAAGCTTCAGAAAGTTATAACTTATCCAAATCTAGAAAAGGAAGTGTGTTCCTCCCGCTAACAGCTTCGTTATTTCAAAGGATAATTTGTCTACAGCAGCAAAAAATTATTGCTCTCTGGTATATGTCATACTTATTACAAGAAGACGTAACAGGAGAGAGTGTATTGAACACTTAAAGCTGTATCTTTCTTTAACCTTATGTGATGATATTACTAAAACTGTGTGAGATATCTTCAGTATTTATTTTTTTTATATATTTACATTTCTAGCATTAGGTGATGAACAGGTTTAGAAATCATCAGGAGTTGTAACAAAGCTAGTGAAAACCAGATGGCCTTTTGTCTCCCTCTGCCTGAATTTACTGTTAGGACTGGAGAATGGAAATGTAGAAATCCAGGTATGACTATAGCATAGAGATGGTGTCCTGGTTTCAGCTGGGATAAAGTTAATTTTATTCCTAGTAGCTGCTGTGTTTTGCATTTAGTATGAGAATAATGTTGATAACACCTATTGGTTTAGCCGTTGCTAAGTAATGCTTCTGTTAAGCCATGGACTTTTTCAGTTTCCCATAGAAGCTGAGAGGGAGCATAGACAGGACAAGCTGGCCAAAGGAATATTCCATACCTGTATGGTATGGAATGCTTAGTATATAAATGGGAGTTGCCTGGGGGGCAGGACTCCACAATCAGGACAGGCTGGGCAATCAATCATCGGGTGGTGAGCAGTTGTATTGCATCACTTCATTTTCCATATTCTTTTACCATTATTATTATTTTCTCTTCCATGACTATTCTATTAAAATGTCTTTATTTCAACCCATGAGGTTTTGTTTTTTTCCTTTTTCTCCCTCTTCTCCCTACCCTACTGGGGCGGGGGAGGAGGGGATAGGGGTGGGGTGGGTAAGTGAGTTAATGATTGCATGGTCCTCATTGCCAGCTGGGGTTAAACCACAACAGTCCTTTTTGGCAACCACCGTGGGGCTCAAACACACAATCCTGGGTTTAAGAGTTTCACGCTCTACCAACCGAGCTAGCCAGGCATGACCATGAACCAGTCCACTACCAGTGGCTCCAGCAGGCCATGCCCTGAGACCCAAACAACAATCCCGAAGCCTTCCCTGTCATGATTTAACCCCAGGGGGCACCTAGGACCATGCAGCTGTTTAACAGAACAAGCAGCTGTATCACCAGGTATCTTATGATAGAATCGTGTAGGTTGGAAGGGATCTTTAAGATCATCGACTCCAACCATTAACCATTATGCATGACAGAAAGATAAGGATATATATAATAGCAAAGAAGTGATCAGGATTCTTAAGGGAACTGAAACAGAAGCTGAATGCCAGTGAACGTCTCTAAAGAATTAATAATCACTGTGCAACCAGAAAGTGTCCTCTTATATTCTGTCTGCCTTGGACTAAGGTTAGGATGAGAAAAGAGAAAATTGAGACGTTCTAAGAATGGGAAAGAACAGGAGATGCCGTAGAAAATGCAGGACAGGAAAGCCCTCTCCCCTTTGGGCAGCTGTCTGGGATAGACAAAGAACCATTGGTGTCAGGAATGGAGCCAAGTTAAGGTGAATATGAAAGAGGGACACAAAAAATGGGGCAGATAACTGCTACCTTACACAACCTGAGGGCTCACAGCATCGATTTCCCACACTTTAGCTCAAGTTGAGTTTCTGCCACCACATCCTACATTTGCATAAAAACTACCTTTTCTCTTAACACAATCTCCACAACCATTATGCGGTGCGAGTTTCTCCTGCTGGAGAAGACATGTCTGGAACATTTCTAAAGCTAATCCTGTTAGTTCTTCTGCTCAGTTTGTAGCCAGCTGTGCTACAGATCTCCCTTTTCTGATATACATGTAGGTCAAGACAACCAAAACTGCTGCGTTCTCACCAGTATCTGCCTGAAATGTGACAGCTGTATGTAATACCTTCACCTGACACAGAATCGATTGTGGTCAATATACTTCTCTGCCTCTTTGAGACCAAAAAAAAAAAAAAGGTTGTTCTTAATAACCTTGATAACTTTTATAACCCTGTTTTACTTTCAAATAAAATTTGTTTGCCATCCTTTCATCTCTGAGGCTGTATTTACATCCTTCTCCAACATGAAACGGTAAATGAAAATCCTCTAGTGACCTTCCCTAAATCACACTCATTCAATATGCTTTTGCTATGCTCTTTGTTACTCCTATCTAAACTGAATGAACTTATCTTTCTGATCTCTTCTTTTAGGGAAATCTTTCCTTGTTTAATCTTATTGATTGCCCCTTTGTGTCCTGCTTGATTGACAGTAAGTGAACTAGGCATTGTATTAAAGGCAATGCATGCCTTTAATTTACATTGTTTGCACTGTATTTTTCATTAATTTAATCCCAATCTTTCATCATTACAATCTAAAATAATTTTGAGTCTTTTCATCTTATTTTCTTGATAACATCTTCTTTGAACAACTTGTCATCAGTGTTTTGCCTCAAGTACTGTTTCCTTCTCCCTTATTTGCACACAAAGCCCATGGTTTCACAAAGCAATCCTGGAGAATTACTGTTGATGGGATTGCCTGATACTGTTTTAAACCTTAATCTAAACACAAATATATTTATCGCCTGTTATTTCTTGGGGGTTTTAAGGAACACTTCAGACTTCTCAGCAAATTTGTTTAAGCAAAACAACAAACAAAACCAGAAAATTCAAACAGATTTTGGAACATTGATTACATAGTAAGTATTTTCAAAGCACATACCACATTAAAAAAAATATATAAATAAATTGTAATACAAGACTGCAATCCATAAATGAAGAGGAGAACTATTGTAACTTAGCTTTCTTAGGTGGAAGCAATAGATATTATTAAAAATCAGTAACGCCTGCAGTATCATCAAAATACTTGAAGATAACCTGTTTTTCATTCACATAACTTGATTCTTGAAGGTTATTACAAGACAATCCTATCTTTTTCCTACCCTCTAGTAATTAATCTGTCTTGTGGTGTTTTTTTTGGGTTTTTTTTTTTTTTTTAACTCGTCTCATCTGACTGTCTCTCCCTGGAGAACTGTGAGACCCATGAGCTTTTGTGTGGGTGCAGTGGTCAGTCAGTGCAGAACTCGCTGTGGGTCAGAGCATAAAGGCAGATCAACAATCAGCAATTTTACTGATAACATGACATTGAAATTTTACCATGAAAAGTGAACCCGCCTGTTAATAATACGCAAAGCCTTTGAAGAGTCAATTAGCAGAAAAACCTTGCCCTAACAGAAGCTCTCTGCCAATTTACTCCAGTAGAAGCGTTGTGTCATTTTATTGATTTCTACCATTTTCTTCTCTACTTGGTGCAGCCAGAGGAGGATTAAAACATTCAGACGTTGGAGAAAGGAGCTCGGCATAAAGGAGACCTATCTCCCCCTCCATCCCCTTGAAGAATACTACTGAAAAACATCCTTTCCTGGTCTCAATTCCTCTGCCACCTTCTCTCTTTCTGAAGAGTTCATTCTCACAGAACACAGGCACGCTCTAGTTGCTCTCTTCACTCCAGAGAAGCTGCTTCTCTATATAAGCCTGGCAGACTTCATAAGCAAGGATTCCCCATCACCCATAAAATATTTAGACAGACAAATTAAGCGTCTGAATTTAGAAACTTTTCCACACAGCTTGGAACTGTGTAGCACAGAAACAATCCACTGCAGTCTGGCACTGCTTTGTTTGTAGTGCTATCAAATATTTCAACCGATCATGAAAGAAATGCTACTGTTTAACAGCTACCCAAAGCTTCTTCTCATTTTGGAAGCTGTTTTGTTTATGCTGAAACCTGCTCCACAGGAAAACAGATGATTTCAAACCAGTTATTTGCCTGGGACAAATAAAAATAGTAAGGCAAACAGACTTTGTCAAAATTCATTGCGGTATTTATATCTGTTAATACCAAAGCCAAATATGATCTCTTTACTTGTTTTTTCAGTAGAGAAATGTTCTGCAGGCTGCGTGAAGACATAAACTATCAGGAAGGTCGATTTTTTTGATGCAATGGAGACTGCTGCATCTATTTACCTGTATAAATTACCTCATATTTGAAATAGTTGGCAATGACAAATAGTAACCTGCAGGGCCTTTTCCATAAAGTTGTTTCCAACTTAAATAAAATGAACTTTTACCCTTCTACCAAAGACCAAAATTAAAATCTACTCATGATCCAACAATTGCTTTTTTATTTGTATGCTGAATGGTGTCCTTGACTGGAACGCCAGAAAGTGAGAAAATAGCCAGCTTACAAAATAGCATATGATACACAGCCATGCCCAATTGTGATGACCCAGAATATTGGTCAGTCTTCCTTTAGCCCCAACCACCCTCATAAAAAAAAAAAAAAAAAGATATCTGCTTTTTCATGTGATAGTTTGACTGGATTCCTTTAGAAAATAAAGTGTCTTTGTTTCACTTGAGTTACATCACTTACTACCTTGAGTTCTAGTTTCTGTCTAGCTGACTTACACATTTAAATCACACAGATTGTTACACTGGATTTTTCTGGGTGAAAGGAGGAACACAATACTAGTGTCTTTTTCTGGGTAAAAGGTAATTCCCATAAGGTGAACACCATTTCACCTTAAGCTTTTTTAGTAGCAACCTTAAAAAAAAACAAAATCAGAAAAGGCTTAAATTCCTTTGATGGATCTCATTGTTATATTCAGTTTAAAATTTGAATATTATCAAAAAGTAGAAGATAAATTAATTTATCTTTTCACTTTCTTGCTTGAGATGCACTATTCTTGATCAAAACTAGAGAGATTTTTACAGACTATATAATAAAATCTTGTCAAGACACATCTTAAACAAGGAAGGAATAACAGAATGTGTGGAAAGAATACAAAAGATTAAATAAATAATTCTCGCTTGAATCACATGGTACCACAGCTATAGTTTGTTATGCTTTTGAAGTGAGGTAGTATAAGATTTATTTTACTGCTCACGTGGAAATTGGAGCAGAAGCATGCTCCTAGAGCATGGAAATAATACACCGTGCTAGTAGGAAAAAACACTTTGGCTAGGTAATGCATGGAATAGTATTGGGAAGTATAAGCTGTACAGTATGAACCAAAGTCAAGTCAAATCTATCCAGCTGTATTTTTCAGAGACTCAGAGCAGTTAAGCGTCATCAGCTGCAGCTCATGTCGTCTGTAAAGGTTATGACAAGCTACCTTTTCAACTCCTCCAATCCTAGAGGGCAACAGCATCTGACAACACAAAGAGCATATCATTTGAAAAGCCAAAAGATGAGGTGCATAAATTAGCAGTGATCACTTAGCAGTGACACAGGATTACATTACAAAGGAATTGAATATTCCCATTGGTTTCCTGTCTCTTCATCCAATCCCTGCTGTGTTCTGCTTGCAATGAAGTTTGACCTCACTATATAGAAAGTAGAATTATTAAACAACAGCTTTGTACTGTAGGTTCTCTAATGAGACCTAAATACAATTTACAATGAAGTTCTTTGCTGAAATAGTTGAGATACAAATGTATGATGACAGTAGGACTCTCCAATTTTGAGTGTGTCGGAACCTTTTCTTTCTATTCCTCCTCCCCCTCCCCCCCCCATTCCTAGTATTGTACTGCTTAATAGCACTAGTCCACTTTGGTATATTTTTTTTTTTTTAGGGAGTTTGTGATTGGGTATGTCAGTGTTTGTTTTTAAACACAATAATAAATACATGTATGCCATTATCTTATAAGGATAAAAATAGTGACCTTTGGCACTTTGGTAAGGAGTGCCTTATGCAGGCTGGTGATTGTTCTTCTAAGTTTGTTTTCAGAGTTGGGTTGGGGTTTTTTTGTTTGTTTGTTTGGGTTTGGTTTTTTTTTTGACTTCATGTTAAAGGTGACCTGTGCTACTAATAACATCTACCCAGAAAAGAAAAAAAAAAAAAGTCATTTGCTTGGTTCTTTGTGTGCGTTGAAACACACAATGAACTCACAGAAGAGATTAAGGGATGACAAGAAAATGGCTCAGCCTATATTCACTGTGCAGATCTGCAGAAAAATTTGGTCAATAATAATTTCACATTCAGAAATACAAGCTAGAAAGCCCAAAGTGCAGTAAAAGGCCACCCCTACTGCATTTATCAATAAGTCAGAACGCACAAGTCTCCACTTTATAAACTAAATTGCACATGGAACTGTTATTAGCCAGTTATACAGAGAAACTGTACAGACATAGCAAGAAGCTTCTGCTTCGTAAAATAAAATAAAATTACAACCCATGCAATAAGTGTCCTCTCCATAAAGGCAGAACTATATGCCTCTATGCAAATGCAGGTAGCATGGGGAATAAACAAGAGGAGTTAGAGACGTGTGCGTGCCTGCAGGGCTATGATCTTATTGGCATCACAGAGACGTGGTGGAATGACTCCTATGACTGGAGTGTTGGAATGGAAGGATACAGGCTCTGCAGGAAGGACATGCAGGGGAGATGAGGAGGGGGTATCGCCCTCTATGTCACTGACCAGCTGGAGTGCATGGAGCTCCACCTGGGGATGGATAAGGAGCAGACCAAGAGTAATCCTGACCCAGGATTACAGAAAGGGCAGGGACAGGCAACATTACAGTGGGGGTTCTGCTACAGGCCACCTGACCAGGAAGACCGAGCAGACGAGGTATTCTATAGACAGATAGGAGCAGCCTCATGTTCACAAGCCCTGGTCCTCATGGAAGACTTCAACCACCCTGATATCTGTTGGAGGGACAACACAGCAGGGCATAAGCAATCCAGGAGGTTCCTGGAATGCATCAGTGATAAATTCCTTCTCCAAGTGACAGAGAAGCCAACGAGGAGAGGTGCTACGCTGGACCTTGTTCTCACCAAAAGGAGGAGCCAGTGGGGAATGTGAAGCTCAAGGGCAGCCTTGGCTGCAGTGACCATGAGATCATGGAGTTCAAGATCCTTAGGGCAGCAAGGAAGGTGCACAGTAAGCTCGCTACCCTGGACTTCAGGAGAGGAGACTTTGGTGTCTTCAAGGATCTGCTCGGCAGAGTACCATGGGATAAATCCCTGGAGGGAAGAGTGGCCCAAGAAAGCTGGTTAATATTCAAAGATCACCTCTCCCAAGCACAGCAGCGGTGGAAGGAATCCCAGCAAGGAGGAAGTCAGGTAAAAATGCCAGGGGGCCTGCACAAATGAACAAGGAGCTCCTGGACAATCTCAAAGCCAAAAAGGAAGCCTACAGAGGGTGGAAGCAAGGACAAGTAGCCTGGGAGGAACACAGAGAAATTGTCTGAGCAGCCAGGGATCAGGTTAGGAAAATTAAAGCCCAGATAGAGTTAAATCTAGCCAGAGACACCAAGGGCAACAAGAAAAGCTTCTACAGGTATGCCAGTGACAAAAGGAAGACTAGGGGAAATGTGGGCCCTCTCCGTAAAGAAATAAGAGACCTGGTCACCCAGGATATGGAGAAGGCTGTGGTACTCAATGACTTTTTTGCCTTAGTCTTCAATGGCAAGGGCACTAGCCACACCACCCACGTCTCAGGAGGCAAAGACAGGGACTGGGACAATGAAGAACAGCCCACTGTTCAAGACCAGCTGAGGAACCTGAAGATGCACAAGTCCATAGGACGTGATGAGATTCATCCACAGGTCCTAAACCATTCTGTGATTCTGTGCTGCAGTTTAAATCTTGCTACAGAAATTCAGCAATATAGTGTATGTTATACCAGCTAGCTCTTTAGAGTCATTGTCACTCTAACGTGACCCTAACACTGGATTTACTTGAGGGAAAGAGAACTTGTTAGGGGCTTTTCTATGACTGCCTAGGTTTTGCAGGCCAGTAATAATACTAGTGGATTTATGTTCATCCAGATATCACTGCTGCCTTACCACAGCCCACGTACATGTTATATATGTGAGATACAGACTATATGTCAAATATAGCTCAGTAATGTCTCCTGCACATCGTTCAGAAAACACGTACTCCAGCACAATTAAGATAGTTCTTGTCTACCCTGTTCTCTACATAAAGTAAGTAGTATCACATAGGATAGGGTGGAAATATACTGTCAATCTGTGTCAATCTGTTTGTGGACATAAGGCCCAAGAGGGTGGGGTTCTTTTTTTTTTTTTCTTTATTTTGTCAAAAGTACAAGGAAATAATAAATGAAATGCAAGTAGTTAATAGAATCATAGAATCTGCCAGCACAGAGTAGTTTCTAAAAGTTCACTCAAGCAAAGTAAAAAATGTTGTCCCTCTTTCCCCCCAATCAGATATTCTCCGTTCCAGGAAAATATAAAATTTAATCCAGTTGAATAGTTTTTACCTTAGATGTAGTAATGTGTTTTAAGGCTTCAGGTTTTGGTATACATTTTGTATGGCTTATCTGAGATGGTCTGATTTATGATTAAAAAAAAAAATCAAATCAAAACACAAAAAAAAACCCAGAAAACCAAACAAAAAACCTTGTTTAAGCTATATGTAAATTCCAGGTACCACACAAAATATTAAAATGAAAATTTGTTGGTGCTGGCATACTAGTACACTTTCTATTCAAAGAACTCACGCATGTGTTACCTTTGGGATACTTTCTCCGGGAGACCTAGGCAATCACATTTCTCATATCTTTCTCATTTAAAAGGCCAGGAATTGTACCACTCTTGCCTAGGGCCGACATTTGAATCATTCCATATAAATGAGAGACTAGATCAAAATTGTACTAGGTACTTAGAACTCTCAGCCACGTTTGCATAAATGTAAGGGTGAACACCAACTCTGTGTTTTTAATTATTAAAACCACGCTTCCTAAAGTACAGAATATCCGTCTATGAATAAAGAGGAAAATTTACACTACAAAACCCCTTCTTTTTATCTTCCAGTGCTTTAGTTACACAAAAGGGGCAAAACCTTGCAAAACTTACTCTATTTTTGAAAACTGCATCTCATTAAGGTTTCTGTCATGCCCTCTGATCATTCAATTTCATACTAAGTATTTCATCAGTAATACAAAGTGTATTATAACAATTTTTGACCCAAGATTGAAGATTCAAAATATTTGTAGCAGCATCTATGCAATTGTCACAAATAGCCTAATTTTCCATAAATATGGAATCCATTTGCTAATCCTGTCACAGGCATAAATATATTTCCTTTAAATACCTATAGGTGGTGCTGAAATACAATTGTTTCTTTAAAAAAGTGATAATCACAAAGTAAGTCTGTAGCAAAGCTACCCATGAAGATAAATAGGTTTCCTGATAGTGCATATTTAATTCAGGGAAATGTAGCTGAATCAGAAATCAGATTGAAGTTCATTATTTGTGTTTTACTCAGGTGCTTATTACAAGAAATTTTCTCATATGGCCATGTCTTATAGCCAAGACTGTTTCCAAGACTGAAGTTGCAAAATACAAGAGTATTTTTTAATTGTTGGAAATACCCAATAATAACAACATAAACTGTGAAAATGTAACTGTCATGAATATGGCATAACTACAAAGAAAAAGAAACATAAACATGTTTCCCCAAGAATTTCCCTTCCAGGTTGCACATTTCATCCTGATAATCATAAATTTCACCATTTGGTATAAATTATGACAATGCAGCTACTAATAATAGCTCTCTGGGCATCAGCCCAGTTTGCTGAAATGAAGCAGAACTAACTAGCTTCTCCACAAATATATAATGGAAAAGAACAAAATCTTTGCCAGGCATAATTAACATGTGGTAACATGATAATCAACACCAGATGAATCCGCACTTTCTGGTTTCAAAAAATACATAATAATTCCACATTAGTGATTATTTATAGGAAAACTCTGAAGTGTTTGCAATTATGAACATACTTTATGGTAAAGTCATAGCTTGAGCCATTTCCTGTAATGCTAAGACTTTACACTTAATTTCCAAGCTCTATTCAGCCTTTTAAAATTATGAAACTTAAGAAAACAAGTTACAGTAAGAAAATAAACAACTTTAATAGTTCTAGATTTTTTTAAAGATAAATAAGGCACACTAAAAACAAATATGTCAGCAAAAATTTGTATAAATAATGAAATGCTTATAATGCTTGTGAACAAAGTTTTATGCATATCATGTAAATCAACTGAACAACATAGAACATGAAGGGGAAGGGACCCCTTCGTCCCTGAATCCAGCTCCTTCCATTTGAAAAGCAGCTACAGAACAAAAGACAAAGCATGCTGAACATCAAATTGCCTCTCCCTCCTCTTGCAACATAAACTGCAAGCCACAGATGCACTTTTCCTCAGTCCATCATAAAACACAAGGAATAAAACACAGAAAACTACATTTACCCCTCAATTAACAGAAGAGTGATAAAGAAGTTGTATGACTGATATGTTAAGTTCCTAAAAGAACAGGATGTTTATTTGGTAAAAATATTACGGAAACCAACATTTATTTTTTCTAGCTTTCTTTTAATTGCAAAGTTAAGCTACTTTGAAAAAAAATTAGGTTGCATGAGAAGTAGAATTCACACAAAAAGGAAGACTCTTTACAATGGAGTTTTCCACAAAGAGGTACACTACCCCTTCACTCAGCATATTCTTTTGATTAAAAAGTAATCCATGGTTTCTTATTTTCCCTCACCATCTTCCAGATGTTAACCTCTTCCTTGTAGCTAATTTGGAAGTTTAAATGCGCTGTAACACAATTAAGATGCAGTAAGGCACCATACACAGGCAGGTTTAAAATGGAATATGAATGCCATAGAGAGCATGCTGCAGCTTCAGAGCTAATGCAGGCTCATGCTCCAAACATGAAAAAACATTATCTTCAGGTCTCGAGAAAATATAAACAGGATTAAATTTGGCAAGGCCATCATACTGGAAAAAAGTTGAAAACCTGCACAGGATGAACAACTCAGTTATTTCCTTTGGCAAATCTTCAGCTATATTTGCCCACCTCTCCTCAGAGATCTTTTTGGATTAGAGGGCTTCTTTAGTATTCACTTTTGCTTCTTAATGTCTTCCTGAACCCGGTGTCACACATTTTAGTGGCAAAAACAGGATTGCAAGTGGGTAGCAGTAGACAAAACTAATTCTTAAGAAAAACAAGAGAAGGGTAAGTAGTAAAGTCCACTAACTGCTGTCTGATCTTTGACAAACTTCTATGAACCTAGAGACGAGCCTAAAACTGATTTAGATTGCTTAAAGAAACTGCAAAAAAGTGGACCTGCTCGGAATAAAAACAGTTCTAAGTGCATTGCTCTCCCAGCAATGCATAGAGTAGACAGCACTAATCAGACATATTGTGGTTAATGTCAACAATTATACTTAATTATACTCTATTAAACAGTTTGATTACACAGGGAGTGTTTAAGGTAGTATGAACAGGTAATTAGATTAGATAGAGGAGCGTTATTTGACAACATTTAGATTAACTGAATTTGTTAGAAAAGGACTTCAAAACTTAAGTTGGACAGGTACAGTGCTAACCAATGCTGTAGAATGGATCAATCATTCCATAGGCAGAGCACAATGCATCAAAATGCAGACATTTGTAATGATCTATATGTTCTAGTTGAGATTATACCTCAATATTTTCACTAAAATCAGAAAAACTAAAACAAAAAAAAAATTCCAAAGCAAAGTAAATTTCAAGCCCTACTGACTCAAAAAGGTACAGCTGAACTTGACCAGTTCATTTTACATTAGGCATCTTTCAAGTTTTCCCCAACTTGGACTTTTAGTAAATTAATCAGTATACCACCCGGCGATTGGTTTAGCCGTACTCTACCTACGTAGGGTAAGACTCTATATGTATAATTTTTTGAGAGCTATAGAACACAACTTTGAAATTGAATGGTGAAATCCCTCAACTGTTAGGCAGTATTTACTGTAGTGTCGCTGTACCTCTGCTTCTGTGAACCTGAATTTGGGTCCTAATGTTTTTCATAATGGCATTATCTCTCCCCTGCAATTTTGAATACATCTAAACAGCATCTTTTACCAACCAGTGTAGACAGAAAGGTAAATTTGGCCATCCATATAATCCAATTGTACAAAAATGTGACCCGCTTTGGCATAAATCAGTCTGGCTCCTTTGATATGAACAGAAATCAATGAAAAATAAATGTTAATTTATATAGGAGGGCCACGAAGATGATCAGAGAGCTGGAGCACCTCTCCTATGAAGACAGGTTGAGAGAGTTGGGGTTGTTCAGCCTGGAGAAGAGAAGGCTTTGAGGAGACCTTATAGCGGCCTTCCAGTACCTAAAGGGGGCATACAGGAAAGCTGGGGAGGGAGGGAATCTTTATCAAGGGGTGTAGCAATAGGATGAGGGGTAACAGCTTTAAACTGAAAGAGGGTAGATTTAGATTAGATATTAGGAAGAAATTTTTTACTGTGAGGGTGGTGAGACACTGGCACAGGTTGCCCAGGGAAGTTGTGGATGCCCCATCCCTGGAGGTGTTCAAGGCCAGGCTGGATGGGGCTTTGAGAAACCTGGTCTGGTGGGAGGTGTCCCTGCCCATGGCAGTTCCAACCCGGAGCTCGATGATCTTCAAGATCCCTTCCAACCTAAACCATTCCATGATTCTATGATAGGTTGGAAACGTTGTTCAATAACCTGTTTTATCAGGTTAGCACATAAGCCAACTCTGAACTGACACCTACATGTTCCAAATACACCCTAAAAAAGTCAAATGCAAAAATTGGCCCTTCTTAAGTATCATATCTGCAAAAAAGCCAATTTGGTTACGTGAATTATATAAATAGCCAAGACAATTACCACACATAAGAATGTTTGTGGTAATCTGGCATAGCTATATACTTCTGAAGGTTCATAAATAGATCTTAAGAGACCTATAGTAGGCTAAGTTAATGTCTTAATTGCCTCATTTAATTTGCTGTTTACAAATTATCCTTTTTCTTACTTGACTCCCCTTTTAAATATCACATCTTACATGAATGACTACTTCTCCTTCTCATTTGGTCCGTTCTGTGTATCCTACTTGTCTTTGACAGTGTGCTACTTTTTTTGTACTTCCTTATGTATTTAGGTTGGGGAAAAAAGAACATGTGGTGCATATGTAGCCATTCATCTGAGAAGCTGAGGGGAAGCAAGGAAGTAACTACAACCAATTTCAGCCACCAGCACTGAAGGTGAAACTTTATCTAATCTCTCACTCTTTTTCCAATTATAGAAGAACCAGTGTTCTCATTTGTCAAATTCTCACTGCAGACAGCTCAGATAGGTTATTTCATTCCCTACTTTCTTTTTCATTGTCTCCTGAAGATGCTTGGTACTGGAGAGAATTGGGGTAAGTTATTATTCCTACTGTATGCTATGCATAGATTAGAATCTAAAGTTTAAGTCTTGACTAGCTTGCATTGTCAAGAAACAAGTCAAGATCATAGCTCTGTTGACACAAGGTTTCAAAACTTCTTAGAACCAGTTACATATTGGTACTGGGAAACCAGTTTTTATTCTTGGATCTTCATACGGAAGATACAAGCCCCAGATAGGGTTGCCTCTCTCCCTTGGGAGCTGCTATAAAGCTGAGGCTCTTACCCCGGGCCCCAACCTGAGCTACACTGCAGCGATGTTGCAGCCATACCTGTACCCAGTCATTGATCCCAACCCAAACGCTGACTTCTCTCTTGACCTCAGACCCACCTCACCACTATGCAACTCGCCTGGCAATCACTGGGCTGTATCTGACCCTGGTTACTCTCTCCAGACCTGATCACAACCCTGTCTTACTGCCTTGACTTCCCAGCTTGACCTTGCACTTGGCTCATCACCACGGACTTGTCTGATGATCTGGACTCTTAGCTGACCCTGGCTGCCTTTACCACAGCCGCCCTGCTGGCCTTACTCTCATGCTGTGGGACTGTACTGGTGAGGTCACTGCCCTTTGCCTGCTTTATTGTGCTTGGCTCCTGGTGTCTCTTCCCTTGTGGAACAACCTGCTTTTTCTGCTTCCTGACAACTCGACACATATTTTCTTCAGGGGATGTTCCATTTTACAGCTAAAACACATATTACAATCTAAAAGCCCTCTACTTCCAAAACGTGGATGTCCTATTCTCTCCCAGCCTCCTACCTTTCTTCCTCCAGTTTTTTTTCCAGCCATCACAGCCGCCCTTCTTTTGCACCCTTTTGTCCTTCTCGCTCAGCTCACTAATGCTCAGTAAAGGAATCAACAAGTTTGTTCAGAGAAAGGGGAGGTGATGACATACCCAGGTAGATGTGTGAGGGAACAAAGGAGTAGGGACTCTCCCCTTTTGGTGACAGTGAGTTGCTGCACTGGCTGCACCACAACAGCAACTTCACTTTCAGTTTCCTTATTTCACAGTGTGTCTTAGCTCTCCATTTACCTTTAGTTAACACCTAATTCTCAACCTTGCAAGTCCTCAGCTGCCACTATGAAATCTTTAAAAAAAACAAGAAAACACTGAAAAACAAAGAAAGCACACATATTTTAAATGTAATTGCAGCTGAAAACAAGCAGGAAACATGCCTTTCTCACCTTCCTTTTCCCTCTAGCACAGTTACTACGCCAGTGGGGTTTTTTTCCCCTTATTGCTTTCAGAAATATCCTGACACTCTCATCTAGCTCTCCTGCACATCCCCATACTAAGGAGTTTATACATGACTCTGATCAGCACTGTAAAACATAAGTCATATTCCTCTCATCAATCCTCCTGCTACCCTACCTACACATATGCTATATATAGACATCAGCTGCTCAATCAAGAAATACGTATCAGCAATGGCAAACAGCTCTCAAACCATAACAGAACCACTGCATATTTATTAACAGAGCAAATGAAGTAAGAGATAAATGATGTGCCACTTCATTTTAAAAATTCAGATTACATATGTAACTTTATACATGCCAAAGACCAGGTATTACGGAGCTGAAAGATCATTACTTAGGTAGGGTAACACCAAAGTGACTAAGAAAAAACAGGCCACATTTCCAAGATAGACTACTTAAAAATGAACCCTCTGCAAAGTTTAACCATTCCACTAACTAATTACAGAACAAAAATTATACTGTTCATTACAGAATCTTTTTACTGAATGCAAAAATTGAATTTATTCATTCAGATACAACTTGGGAGGATTTTACTTCTGTCTAATATGCTAATCTCAGACTGAAGTTTGAAGTCTCTTCTGAAACCAAATTACTGACCACAATTCATGTCTGTTAATGGCAAAGCAGTACAGTACAGAAGTACAAGAAAAGCTAAAATTTAAATAATCATATTAATTATCATGGCAATATTTTAAAGTACATGTAAAATTCTGCTCTCCAACTGTAACATAGTTGTTTCTCTTGAATAAAGTTACTGCTGCTACTGTTGGTAAATAAGAAATTCTTTCTGCTCCTCATGGATCCTTTCTCTGAAAAGCCTTGAAAAGGTCAACAATACAAAAATAAAGCCAAATCTGAGCAAGTCTGATACAAGCTGTTGAAAAAAAAAAATCATACTTTCTTTTATTTCTACCCTACAAATACCATCTTTTGGTCAGTCTGGCCATGCCTAACATTTTGGAAAAAAACAAGCCATGATACCTAAATTTGCAAAGCTTTAGAGTCACAACTGAGTAAGATTCCATAGAGGGAGAGCACAAGAATGGATCAGTCCACATACTCAGGGCTGGTCGAAGCAATGAAATTAATGTTCATCAATTTGTATGTATTTTTACAAAGGGCGAAGAGATACATACTGCTTATGCAGCCTAATCTATTCCTAGACAGGCAGGAAAAGACAAAGGAACAACCACTGTGCAACACTTACCCTTTAACAACTCTGTCATCAGAGTTTGTTAAGTGTCCATCCATCCATCAGAAATCTGTTAAGTGTCATTATCTAATTCCATTGTACCATTTATGGGAAGCTCCTAGGAGTGTTTCCATCAGTCTGTCATTTGATCATCAGTAACCACAAAGTACAAGAGAAAGTTTAGAAACAGCGACTTTCACAGGCTAGCCTGGAGGGAAAGGGGCTTTTATGGGCTGCCTTGGGACCTACTAGTGCCATGGGAAAGAAAATCATAGAATCATAGAATTGCTGAGGTTGGAAGGGACCTTTAAGATCATCAAGTCCAACCATTAACCTAACTTGACAAAACCTCTTCTAAACCATGTCCCCAAGTACCACATCTACCCTTTTTTTAAACACCTCCAGGGATGGTGAATCCACCACCTCCCTTGGCAGCCTATTCCAATGTTTAATAACCCTTTCAGTGAAAAAATATTTCCCAATATCCAATCTGAACCTCCCCTGGCATAGCTTGAACCCATTTCTTCTCGTCCTATCACTTGTCGCCAGGGAGAAAAGGTCAGCCCCTACCTCTTTACAACCTCCTTTCAGGTAGTTGTAGAGGGTGATAAGGTCTCCCTCTCAGCCTCCTCTTCTCCAGGTTAAACAACCCCAGTTCCCTCAGTCGTTCCTCATAAGATTTGTCCTCCAGACCCCTCACCAGCTTTGTAGCCCTTCTCTGGACACACTCCAACACCTCAATGTCCTTCTTGCAGTAAGGGGCCCAAAACTGAATGCAGTACTCAAGGTGGGGCCTTAAATCCTGAGCCTTAAACACACTGCCTGGTCAATATGTTATGAATGGTTTTACTACCAGTCTTGGAAACTAATAAATCCTCTGTTCCATTCTAATGATTAATCGTATCCGATGCACAGTTCTGCGAAATGCACTTACCATTCATATCTAATCTTCCAGAACTAGGTAGGGAATAACTGCCTCTTATGTTGCATCTGATGGTGTAACTGAAATTTTCATTTTTTTCTATCATCTCCCATTAACCCAGACTGAGGTCAGACTGTTGTAGCATTGTGTTCATGGGCACAGAATTTACATACTAGAAGTGCTCCCAACAGCATATTTAAAACTGTTCAAATGTTCATGTGGGTTATTTTTTCCTTTTTTTTTTTTTTAATTCACGATATCAACACCTAGGCAAAAATGTGCTTTCATACTCAAAGCAGACCCAGTAGAATCACAAGCATTTTTTTCCTTATCCTCAAGTTTATTTAGCGGTTTACATATATGGCAAACAGATGCTGCTACTCTAATTTACTCATAACCAGTGTGATGATGTCTAGAGAGGCACAGAGCGGACTTGTTTGACCTTTATCATTCCTTATCTCTGCTGCAATGCATATGTTCTAGTTGCAATACCCAAAGAGCACTCTGTGGTGCTGGCAGCTACTCTTTACACCAACTAATGAAAACATCCCTTTCCTTCCCATCCTGCCACAAAGCAGCTAATAGCTTTCACGAGGTACAAAGCAGAACAAAGACTTGTTTCTGTAATCACTTCATTAATAACTTATTCCCAGCCATACACAATTCCGCTCTCTCTCCCATCAGGATGCAGCATACACTACATCTCCAGATTATTTAAAAACTTGTGCACTTACTAACCTCATCAGTTAAGTCACTGAGCACAGCTAACAAAGTCTGTCATAGAGAAAGGCACTGAACATTTCCAATGTCTCAGAAATCCCCCATTTCCATCCAAACCTGACCTGAAAATGAGCACGGCACATGCAGTTCCTGCGGTTTCCATCTGCCCATCAGCTGGGACTGTTCCAGTATTTCAGACGCTCCTCCACCAGCATATATTGAGTAATGGGCAGCACCGCTCTTCTGAAAAGCATCTATCATGTCATGGCAAAGACAACATTTTTAGACAGCTTCAAACATGCGAGTTAACTACCACTGTTTCTACACACTTAGGAAAGAGTTGATCACAATATTGATATATCACTCATTATTTGGCCCTGCTCCTTCCATAACACTGTATTAACCTGAAAGGAAGACTACTAAACTTAAAGCAATCCACATTTTAAAGTTAAATTTTAACAAACAAAACGCCAACAAACAAACAAAATGCCAAACCACACAGAAAGCATAAAACAAACTTTCTTTTTTTACGTTAAATGCAACATTTCCAAATGCACCCTCTTTTGGGCCCACCAAAAGATTTTCGCAGTGAGTTGGGCTACGTATGCATCAGCCCATTCCTGCCTGCCTCCACACCTGCCCCAACCACCAAGCCTACCACACATGCCATGCAATGGCAGCGCTGCAGCTTGTGCAACCAACAGTCACTCCCCTGTTACTGTAGTTACCTGTGGGCAGGTGGATGGTCTACCCTGAATTTAAGAGGATGCCTGATTGCTTAAACTGAACCACTTGTGCTAAGAAAGTTGCCCTTCTTTTTGAGTCAATATGGGCATGTTGCATTGCTTACTCTTCCCCGTTGCTGATGGTGCAGGTTCCTAACAGCAACGCCACCTCCACCTTAGCCCAGCTCTTCTGACTCAAGGCCCCTCTGGGCAAACTGGGCCAGTCATCTGGAACAATATAGGCCCAGTTGCTTGCTGAGCAATATAGACAAAGCAATAAAGCTTAAAGAAATTGTGCAGAGGCAAGCATGAACACAGGAGAGTCAGGCAAGCCATCACAACTGACTTGAAGCTGCCAAGAGAGGAGGAAAGCAGAAAGTGTTTGAGATACACTGGACGTACCTGTGTGGTCTGGTGCAAGTAGGCTGATAATACAGATCTTCCTCCAGAGGCTGGAAATATCTCCCTCTGAGGGGGCTAACACCTAGCCAAGGATGACTGCAGGTCAATAGTTACAACCCACCAAGTCACAGAAGCTTTGCTGAGATGAAGGCTGTAACGCTCTTCAAATTGAAGGGAGCAAATGATGGAATATGCAAAAAAAGGTAACACAGAGGTCCCTTTCTCACAGGATTAAGGGTTATTTTTCAAAGAATCAAGGTTTCCAATGACAGAATAAGACTGCTAGGTGTTTTGACACCTCTGGGAAGGTGTTGTACTTTACGCAGAACAAAGAATACAACAGCAGTTACACTGAACTTTATGTGGCTCAGTTTGACTTGTCCTCATGTTATTGTTTTCTTCTGAGTTTCTGTGAGCCGTAATTAGTTCACCTGACATGAATATCAACACAGCAATCATCACAGCAGTGTGATCCTGACCGTGCCACAGGGACAAGCTGCTCCTTGCAAATACATTTCAGGTGACACCATTTAGCACAGTGGACTACAGCACTCAAACGACTGATGAATAACTGAAGTGTTAATTACACAAGTACTCTGATGATTGGATTTCATACGTATGTTAGAGCTCTAATAACATCTCATTATTTTAATAGTTGCAGTCAGTTTGGCTCCACGACATAGGTGGTATTCTCACAATGTGTTATGGTTGTTCATAATGTTCAAAGCACATTCTGTCGTTGCTCTGTGTTACAGACCAGCTCTGCTTAGAAGTTCAGTGGAGGAGTATTCCAGAGGTAGTTAAATACCATTCAATAGACTGGATTTCAGCCAGTTCTTGAACTACATATTTAAACTCCCTTTAGCACTTCTTGTTTCCTCCATTTTTATCACTGCCCCTGGGCTTGATCCTTTCTCCTGCCCATGCAGGATGATCTCCAAAATATTTGAGATGACATGAGGGAGAAAATTGCTTTGCCCACTCCCTTCTCTTTTCACCCCACATAGTCTTGTCCAAACTGCAAACAAGATAACATTCATTGGTTCTTTGGTTCTGAACAAGGGCTTTGCTTTCCATGTTCACAAATAAAAATATTTTCACTTTGGGAAAACAAAAAATGTATTTATTCTTCTCTGAACGTGCCAGAGAGCATACACTGCCAGGTGAGTGGAGATCATACTTTTAGGAAAGCTGGGTTAGATTACTGAAAATTGAAAACTGGCTTTATAACACCCAACAATCCTAAATTAAGTCACACCAAGGAGGGAATAATCCCTGGAACCTCTTTTTTTTTTTTTCTGTTGGTCAGCAAATAATGATAATGATAATAATAATGATAAAATTGCAGTTGTGCTCATAATATTGTAAGGCTCTACATTAATTTGTGTTTGCTTGTGTTGGAGTGAATTACTGTTTAGTAATTATCTTGCCAGAATCTTGACTCTGGAGAAATCTCCCATACTGAAATAATCAAGTGAACACCTTAGTATGTGTGCCTGAAAATCAAACTAGAAGCATAATGTTCATTTTAATGAAAAAGCTGAAGAAAATTACAAGAAACTAAATGAGATTTTTGTACTATCCTCTAGGGCAGCACATAGACTTAGCCAGTTTCAGCAGGTACCTGAGTGAGGAGCACAGAGAGTTGTCCTCAGGAAGGACAACAGAAAGGTTTGGGTGGGAAGCCTAGAGATACTATTGCAGGGACAATTCCTCTGTGTTTTGGTAGGAAACTACCTCAGCAAGGAGAGCAGAGCAGTTTGAGGGGGAAGTCCTGAAGTAACTCAGCAAGGTGAGCAGAGGGGTTCGAGATGGAAGCATTGAGGTACCTCAATAGGTGTTGTCCCAAAAGTGGGGTCGTTTACACGGTGTGCAAGATGCCAATGTACACACAGAGCAGAGGTATTTATTTATATAATTTCTGCACAGAGAAGGGTCCTAGGTGTTAATCCATAAAGCTAGCACCCCGGTCTACAAAATCTTTAACGTATTTGTGCGATTCAAAACCCAGAAATACATGCCTTTAGTTATAATTATTGGTTAGTACCTTATCTTAACAATTTCTATTGGTTAGTTCAGTTTTTCACTTTCATTTAAAGCTACAATGTCCTTTAATTGATGTGCACATGCTCCAACACAGAGAGTGGGGGTAGGTCTGTTCCGTCTCTGAGTCGGTGGTTGTGATTTTCTCTTTACCTTTCCCCCAGTTACTGCAGATCTTTGTTGACTTCATGCTTCTTTTAGCAGTTTTCTTTTCAGCTGGTTTTTGGTACCTCCTGTGATGGGATGTTCCCCTTTTATCAGCCTTCTGTTCTTCTTCAAGGGTACAGTAATTTGCAAGGCATACATTGTTTACACAAAATGTCCTGTTTCATGAGACCTTTTTAACCCTTTTATAGCTCATCGTTGTTGCTGAGTAAAAGATTCCATTCTCTAAAGTACATCACAGGGACAGCAGAAAGAGTTGTTTGGGAAGTCCTGAGGAACCTCAGCAAGGAGAGCATGTTGTCCCAAATCTGGGTTCTTTACCTGGTGTGCAAAGGCCCGATCCACACACAGAGTCGAGATATTTGTTTATATCATGTCTGCCCGGAGATAGGTCCTAGGGGGAAACTCCAGAAAGCTAGCACACCTTGGCTTATACATTGTAAGCTGTTATATTTTACAAAAATCGACAAATTGGCATACTATACTTTTCATTGGCGGCTCACGATTTCACAACAAGCTCCCATTGGCGACTTGTATTCTCACTTTGAATTGAAGATATAGTACATTCTTAAATTACTATGCATGCTCAGTGAGTAGGGGTCTCATTTAGGAGGCGTATAGTTTAAGATTCGGAGGTGTGGTTTTCACATTATAATGAGCTAAGTTCACCCAAAGGACACACACTTTTTATTTTCAACACTTTGTAACAACCAGCAACCTTGCAGTTTTAACAGAATGCCCCCGTTTTCCTGAGTTATGTTCCTTGTGCCTTTTTGCTGTCTACAGGCTGATACAACACATATTTTTAATTCAATTGCCCAAGGTCTTTTCTTCCTTAGCAACATCTTATCTGCTTTGCCTTCATCAAGCAGAGGCACTTTTGCAAGGACAATTCTTCTGTCTAGGTAGGTGCCCTGGTTCCAGCAGGGACAGGGTTAATTTTCACAAGGACCTGGGAGGGGGGTGTTGTCGGATGAGGGGACACAGCCAGGGGGGTTGGCTGACCCAAACTGGGTGATCCATACCATGTGATACCATGCCCAGTACATAGACAGGGGAGTGAGCAGGGACTCGTTGCTTGGGAGCAGTAGGTGAGCGGTAGTACATTAATCATGTTTTGTACATTTGTCTATCAGTATTATGGTTGTTATTTTCCTATTTCCTTTGCTGTTCTGTTAAACTGCCTTTATCTCAACCCATGAGTTTTGCCTTTTTCTTCCTATTCACCCCCCCATCCCACAGCTGTTGGGGGGGGTGAGTGAGCAGCCTCATTGCTTGTTGTTGCCGTCGGGGCTAAACTGTGACAGTAGGAAACACTGCGGTGCCTGAGTGTGTACAGCACCACAGTGAAATGGTGGTTTGATGAAAGCAGTTTGAGTGTTTTGTTGGGAAGAGCAGAGGTATCTCAGCAGGGATAGCAGAGGGGTTTGAGAAAGAAGCATTGAGGTACCTCAGCAGGACCGCAGAAGGGTTTGGCATGAAGCGCTGAGGTACCTCAGCAAGGAAAGCAGAAGAGGAAGCCCTGAGGTACCTCTGAAAGGACAGCAGGAATGATTGGGCGGGAAGCTGTGATTTACCTCAGCAAGGACAGCAGAATTGTTTGGGCGAAGCCCTGAGGTATGTCAGTGTGGAGAGCTGAAGGGTTTGGGCAGGAAGCCCTGAGTTTCCTCAGCAGGGAGAGCAGAGGAGTTTGATCAGGAATCCCTGAGGTACCTCTGCGCAGCGAGCAGAATGTTTTGAGCCAGAGGAACTGAAGTGCTACTACTGTGTTTAGGCAGGAAATTCTGAGTTATCTGAGGACTGCAAAAGCATTTGGGTGACAGCTAGTACATAATTGATACAAAGAGCATAGCACCTGATTCACTGGGCAAAAAGATGTGAAGAATTATATGAGAAATCTAGTGAATCCTCTGGGTGAAGGGGTAGCATGGAACAGGTAGCCCTTGAAGGAAGAACAGTATGAGTTGGAGCAAAAAGCTGAGGAAAATCTTTGCTGGAAAGGAGAAAGAAAATATAAGTTAGTGTGTGAAGGGACAGGTCTAAGCTGGTAAAGCGCACAAAGCTGGAGACAGGATGAAGATTTCAGTAGAAATGCCGAAGTGGCTTTCTTGACTGCCACTGACAGTTCTAACTCTAGGTGATAGGTAAAATATATTAGAGCTGAATCAAGGGCCATACCTCATTGCTTGAAACAGTTTAGAAAAAAGTAATGCTGCATCAAGGAAAGAAAACAATCACATCAGACTTTTCAGACCAGCTAGGGAAAAGAATTTTGAATTATACTTAGAAAAGCAATAATTCCCCCAAAATTGAGACAGTAAGCCTTAAGCTTCCAACTTAAAATTTTTAAATTATTTTGTATTCTTACAGAACAAGAAAAAAAGTATGGGGCTGAGACAGAAAGAAAATTTGTAAGAAACCAGAGCAAAAATAAGAAGAATTGAGAATGCACTCAGGGCACAGTGACCGGCCCATAATCAGGGCACAAGTCACGTAAGAGCGTGGCTGGCCCCGTTGATGGCCTGCCTGCCTTTGAGCTGGGTGATCCACCCTGGTAATCAGGGCTGGGGTCTTGACCTGGTTTTGGCCCTTTGCTTTGTTGCTCCTCGTGCTGCCTGGGGAGAGCGAGAACCCTGTAAGGAGGGTGAATTTCACTTTGTCCTCACTGGAGGTGGACACAGAGGTCTCTGAACCCACTGCCTGCCCTGTAAGCAGGGCAGAGCCCTTACCCCCATAGCTTCCCGCCTGCTGGCCATGTGGCAAGCTTGAGCACCCTGTAAGAAGTGTTTCACAGCACTGGCCAGCGTGCAACCTGTGGAGGTCCCTGTGGGCATCATGAGTGGCCTAGCCTCCATGCCGCCTTGGCGCAGGTCTGACCTCATCCTCCTGCTCGTGGGCAAGAGCATAGGTGCCTTGACGCTGGCTGCCCTGGCTCCTTTTTCTCTGCTGGGAAGGCCTTTTAGGTATGTGTGCGTGTGGCTGCCTGCATGTGTGCACGTGCCTGGCTGCATGTGTGAGCTTCTTTTTGACTAAGTTTCAAAATCATTGCAGTATAGAAAAATGAGGCTTTCCAACAGCGGGAAAAGAACACTCTGTGCTCGCAGATAGGTCCTGCCTCGCAGGCTGAACAGAGAGAGAGTTCAGGCTTTTCCCTTCTTCCTGTGGGACAGACCTAGGCAGCGTTGTAATAGTCTGGGCAATGGGACTTCCCCCTAATCGGGGCCTCTCAACCTCTGCCTGTGTGGCTGTTTGTCCTTCTGGGAGCTCGGTCAGTGTGCAAACCCTGTAAGCAAGGCATCTGCAACACGCCGCGGAGCCCTTTGTGAACCTGGAGCATCTCCAGTGTCCTGTAAGCAGAGCACAGGGGCTGCAGTGCTGCAGCCTGCTGTTTTAGCCAGCAACAACCCCTGCGCCCATAAGTAAGGGGAAGGTGGAGGAACTGCTGCCACGTGCAGGGGCAGTTCAGGATTTTGTATTGCCTTTTGCCTTGGTACGACTGCTCCGCTGCCAACAGGTTCAAGGTTTCTACCTGGGCTCCTTAAGACGCATTGTGCCGCAGCCAGGACAGCCAACCCATCCTCTGGGTGTGGGCTGGAGACTCCCACTGTGGGGGGCTTGGTGGTAGCACGAAGCAGCCAGGGTGATCCCCCTTGTGTGCAGGGTGCTGCGCATCCCCTGTGCTCGGCTGGAGGTGCTTGGAGCAGCCCCTGTTAGCAGGGAGGCAACTCCTGCCCTGGCCTTTCAGAGGCATGGGGCAGAGGTCTGGGGTGTGGGCTGTACCCTCCCTGTAGCCTGGGCTTGGGTCCCAGCTCTTTGGGTGGCCTTTTGCCACTGTGCTCCGTTGCCTGGCTGTTGAGAGCCACTCCTGTGGCTCTGGGGGAAGGCAGAGCTCATTGACCTACTCCACCCAGACACTGACCTGCCCATGGGGAGGGTCCAGGTCTCTGCAGCTTCCTTCCCGGCTGGCAGCCTGCTTGGTGTGAGCAGCCCTTAAATGTGGTCAAAGAAGCCTTTTCTGCCCTTTGGGATCAGGGCTGCCCTGTAATTTATGGGCTGGCCTGTGCCCTGGTGTCCCAGCATGATGATGCTGAGCCAGTGCAGAGCAATCCCCATGTAAGAAGGGCTCAAACTTCCTCTGCCACTGCTTTTCCTGCCCAGCTGAACGTGCCCAGAGTGCCAACCTCAACACCAACACTTGAATTCTGCAGTCGCTGCTCTTGTCAAGGCAGCTGGGCAGCTTCCCCCCATGGAGGCTAGGTCATTATAAGCAGTGGCTAGTAAGCTGAGCAAACGGATCCCAGTCCTGGGGCATTTTGGAGTGCTTGGAAGGAGGTTACATTTGTTACCTTGATCCAGGCAACCTTACTGCAGACAGGGCTTGAGGTTCTGTTCTTTCTGCCTCCAGTCTTTGGGCTAGTGAAAGTGATGGCCCTGTAAGGAGGGTGGGAGTCATATAGGGATTGTTCATATTATTGAGGTTTCTTGGGTGGAAACCTCATCCTGTGGCTTCATGTCCTGCTGCAGTGCAGTGCTGTACAGAGTATGTGGATGCCCTCTGTGAAGGAGGTATTTCACAATGCTTGTGCTTGTGGGACGGTGGGGCAGCACCTCGTCCTCCATGTAAGAAGGGTTCAGGTCTGTGGGGCAGCAGTGCTCTCTTGCCAGCCGGCTTCACAGCCTACCCTTATCTGTGAGGGTTTGTGTCACAAGACAGATTTGTGGGGATGCATGGAGCCTATTGTAACCTTGACCCCAGAGCTGACCTTCTTGTCAGGGTTTGGCTCCCTGCCTTAGGGGCTTCATGCTGTTGCCATGCAAGCCAGCATGACAACCTTGTAATGAGGGTGNTGCTTGGAAGGAGGTTACATTTGTTACCTTGATCCAGGCAACCTCACTGCAGACAGGGCTCAAGGTTCTGCTCTCTCTGCCTCCAGTCTTTGGGCTAGTGAAAGCGATGGCCCTGTAAGGAGGGTGAGAGTCATATGGGGATTGTTCATATTATTGAGGTTTCTTGGGTGGAAACCTCATCCTGTGGCTTCATGTCCTGCTGCAGTGCAGTGCTGTACAGAGTATGTAGTGGATGCCCTCTGTGGAGGAGGCATTTCACAATGCTTGTGCTTGTGGGACAGTGGGGCAGCACCTTGTCCTCCATGTAAGAAGCGTTCGGGTCTGTGGGGCAACAGTGCCCTCTTGTCAGCCGGCTTCACAGCCTACCCTTACCTGTGAGGGTTTGTGTCACAAGACAGCTTTGTGGGGATGCATGGAGCCTATTGTAACCTTGACCCCAGAGCTGACCTTCTTGTCAGGGTTTGGCTCCCTGCCTTAGGGGCTTCATGCTGTTGCCATGCAAGCCAGCATGACAACCTTGTAATGAGGGTGGATACCATGGGCCCAACACCCTCCCCTCCGTATGGAGGGATAAGGGGAGCCCCTCGAAGGACAGAGCGATGCGGACAGCTTTGTAAGACAGGGAGAGATGTCCCCTCTTTGTGCCTTGGTTTTGGCTGCTTTAGCAAGCAGGACAAAAGGCAGACTCTGTGAGGATGGAAGAAATTCCTCCCTGTCCTTGCTTCTGGCACCTCTAGAAAGTGTGCTCAGAGTTGTAGAACTCTGCTCTCAGCCTTGTCCATCGTCAGAAGATCATGAACTGCCCTGGGGACTCTGCAGCTGTTCCTAAAGGTGAAGGAGTGGAATGCACTGCATAAGCAATAAGACAAATATCTTGATGGCAATAATCATACTATTCAGAAAAAAACTAAAATTCAAGCAAGTGTTTGTGGCAGTAATGCACTGGTACAATGGATTCNGACCCCAGAGCTGACCTTCTTGTCAGGGTTTGGCTCCCTGCCTTAGGGGCTTCATGCTGTTGGCATGCAAGCCAGCATGACAACCTTGTAATGAGGGTGGATACCATGGGCCCAACACCCTCCCCTCCCTATGGGAAGGAGAGCCCTTCGAAGGACAGAGCAATGCGGACAGCTTTGTAAGACAGGGAGAGAGATGTGCCCTCTTTGTGCCTTGGTTTTGGCTGCTTTAGCAAACAGGACAAAGGGAGACTCTGTGAAGATAGAAGAAATTCCTCCCTGTCCTTGCTTCTGGCACCTCTAGAAAGTGTGCTCAGAGTTGTAGAACTCTGCTCTCAGCCTTGTCCCTGGTCAGAGGATCATGAACTGCCCTGGGGCCTCTGCAGCTATTCCTAAAGGTGAAGGAGTGGAACGCACTGCATAAGCAATAAGACAAATATCTGGATGGCAATAATCATACTATTCAGAAAAAAACTAAAATTCAAGCAAGTCTTTGTGGCAGTAATGCACTGGTATAATGGATTCCTGATTTATTTAACATACTTGCTACTGTCTTTCAGCTCTAGCAATAATCAATAATCCTTCCCTCAAATTTTCCTCACAGGGAATACATTCATAACTAGTATTAGTTTACAATATTATAGAGATGTGACTAAAATATATTATGCCATTCTTCATAAAGCCTGTATGCCACATAAAACAAGTATAACTCTCAGTCATGTCACCTCCCATATCTCAGGCTGTGAAGAGCATGACAAAATTCATCAATTCTTGTTAGTTCCAGTACTAAATACTGTCTGAACATACGAATAAACAAAAAAAAATCCGTGTTGTTCCCATCCATGAAAAGTACACATTCGAGCCATAAGAGACTTATTCATTTATTTTTTTTAGATAATCTTACTCAGTGTGTGCTCATTCCCTTTCCCTGATGGTATTTGTGAGCTCTTGAAGAACCACTGACTTTGAGACACAAGCGAGTAAAGGGCAGTGTCATGGTTTAAACCCAGCCAGCAACTAGGATCATGCAGCCATTCTCTCACTTCTCCCCCTTGCAGTGGGATTGGGAGAAGAATTAGAAAAAGAAAACCAAGGAATTCATTCACTGCTTCCCATCAGCAGGCAGGTGTTCAGCCATCTCCAGGAAAGCAGGGCTCCATCACATTATGGTTACTTGGGAAGACAAAACCCCATAACTCCAAATGTACCCCACTTCCTTCTTCTTCCCCCAGTTTTACATACTGAGCATGACGTCCTATGGTATGGAATATCCCTTTGGTCAGCTGTCCTGGTTGTATCGCCTCCCAACATTTTGTGCAGCTTACTTGCTGGCGGGCTGGTATGAGGAGCAGAAAAGGCCTTGACTGCTTAGCAACAACCATCGACACTACTCCCATCCAAAACACAGCACCACACCAGCTGCCAGCAAGAAAGTCAACTCCATCCCAACTGAAACCATGACAGGCGGCCACCACCATAGCTCAATAAGCCACTGGCATAATATAAGTACTTTTACCCTGGCCAACTGTTTACTGAAAATGATGTTACCAACCTGGGTTTACACCTAGTATAAGATTCCTGTTCAGTTTTTTACACATCTAATAGAGTACAAAGAAATGCAGGGAAGACTCATAATGACCTCTGCAGTAGCAAGGGGTTTGCCGACACTTCCCTTTCTCCAGTTGCGTGTTTGATTCCCATATTCTTAACAGGTTCACTTCTGCTTCTTCAAAACTGGTGGGTATCTTGAGAGCTATATAATAAATCCCTAAACAGTGTTAGAAACAGCAAAGTTGTATATGTTAGCCTCCAGCATTTTGAACTGAAGCATAACCGTTCTGTTTCCATTAGATACAAGACAGTGACAAACTGTTAAAAAAACAGAATACTAATAATGCCACATGGAAAAGGCCCAGGATAAAATACATTTTTAATCTATTTATCCTCTTCCATATGTGCAGAGCTCACCATCACAACAGTTTGATTGGAGTGTAATGGGGAATGTTTGTATCTTGCTTCATTCACCAAACATTTCCCAATTACATGACACTGACACTAAGCTGGCCACTTTTGCTGTGTTTGCTTGTTTTTATTAGTTTCACATAAAGAATAATAAATACAAATGATCTCTTTCATATTCCTCCTCAGCACATTTGAATATTGCTGCTTTTATGCCGAGAATTTGTTTTTTACTCTGAAAATTTACTCTGTTAGAAGAGAATGCTTCTGCCATCCATACAATTCACTGTGGGAAACATGAGTTAATGTTGTTATGGAATTACTTGGTACATGCTATAGAACCAATGCCATCTAATTTTGTGACAAATACAACTTACAAGAGGGAAAAGATAAAACTCTCTATTTTCATATTATGTTTGAAATAGCAATGAAAATGATACTCTAAAAATAGTAGATTGGCAGTCTTAAGGAACGGAATTCCTCTGTCTATGAGGAAGATGGAGGGGGAGAACCACACTTTTCACAGTACACTTAATTCTTGACCAATTCATTTAACAGGAGCTATTGATAGCCATTTAGTCATTATTAGTCTCTGTTATATTTAGACTAGCCATATAAAGGATAAAATTACAGTTGTTACAGAATTATCTACCAAGTCATCTCTCCAGAAATTAGGTTTTTATAGCATGAGTGCCTGAGATAAACAATTGCTTCATTAATGTAGTCCTCAATTTTTTGCCCTTCAATTTTGCTTTACTTAACTAGATAATGCTCAGATTGAATGAGGCCACCTTCTAAGGGTTCATCCCATCAGCTGACTTATCCTTATCGGTTCTTACTGAAACCGCCCCCCCCGCCCCGAGAAGGCACTGCTCTTGATTGTGCAATCTCTGATACACAGTAAATCTACCAATTTAAAGGGCCTGTAGGAGGTCAAGCAAGTAATTATCACAGTTGTTCCAGATTAGATGGTATTACACACCCCATGTGAACACATAGGGTGTATACACAGTAAAGAAACTATCTCTGTAAGAAATCAAACCTCATTAAACAGAGTAAAATAATTTATGCGTCTTGTTTCTTGAGATGTCCATTAAGTCAAGATAAGTGTAAGGTGAAGCCTATGTTGCTTCAATAAAAGTGATGTATTTATTGTCCAACATAACCCATGCCAATTTAGCAATCTCTTTTGTTCTGCTGGCTAGTAACTGGTGATTTTCAGGTATCTATTAGTTCCATATCAGACCCTTTGAAATAATCTGTAACTAAGAGCAGCTGATGATGATGCAGCTTGGGAACATTTGCATAAAAAGTTGGTTGTGCATCAGTATACTAGAGAAAAAAAGTATCTTGCGTAGAGTTTTAATTAAAGATGAAATGACAGTCTGTTAGAGTACACCTTTTGAACAACTTTTCATATACCATAACACTGGTATAACTTCAAATGCTTAACTAACTTTCTGACATTAGCAGAAGAGCGTACTATAATGAGTACAAATTAATATGGCTTTGGATTTATTTGGTGGAAAAAATGGTGTGTGAAAAATTCATTGTTGAAAGTGATTATCAGTTACTGATAGGCATTTGAAGTGGAGCAAATCATTTGAAACTAGGGCAGACGGCTAGCTTTGTGCATCATAGCTTATCTGGTATAAAACCAAATTCTGCCTAGACTGTTGTACATTATCTATTTTATCTCTGAACTTACAAGAGATAATATCGCTATTGCTGAAGTTCTGCCGTTTGTCAAGGGATTTATATTAGCATTTAGAAGGCAAACATGCTGTCTTTAATAGTACTGCATGTTAACAAATATTTTTTGTATTTATCTATGCACCACTTTAACTAGAAGGTAAAGTAAACCTGTATTTATGCTGCATGAAAACAGCAGTAGCCATCTCATTTTCCATGAGGTATTAGAAGATAAGAATCATCTTTCAAAGTCTCATCCAAAGCTCACTCATGGTCATTGGAAAGATCCCTTTCTCTCTAATGGAAAACTACTATTATTTAATTTAAAACAAAAGCAAAGAAAATTAAGTCTTTTTTTCTTTCTCTTTCAAGATGATAGATAGTGGAGTGAGTAAATTACAATTGTGGTACTCAGGATGACATCACAGACATTAACTGAGATCATAATTATTTTGTGTGGGAGAAGACATACACTTTCTTCATTTTGGTTTCCTTTTGGCAAAATGAAGACAATATAACTTTCCTATTTTTCTACTGTATTGGTAGCATAATTAAATTGAAGATTGTATTAAATACATCACCAACTACATTTGTAAAGTGATAATAACAACATGAAGACTGATATACCTGCATTAAATTTGTAGAGGATATGATGAATTCAGATACTGCGGCTACCCTGAGAGACATTTCCTAATCTCCTCATGAAATCATATTGTAAATTCTCAGGGGCAGTTCCTACTCCTAGCTCAATAAGTAGCATAAAGACTTTTTGCCCAACTGTTCATAACCTTGGGAATTTCAATTAATTGTGTATTGGTCGAAATGCTTTTAATGAACACAAAATACTTTATTGTTTATTAAATTTCATCCAGCCTATATACATCTAGAAGTGATATGGAACAAAAAGCTGTAAGAGTAAAAAAGAATGATAAAAAGCATTACATGAGAGTCAGTCTATATAAGAAAGGAAATATATCTCCGTATGAATTTTCTGTCTCTTTCTTACACCATGCATCTGTGTTCTATAATGGAACTAAAATGGGGAGCAGGGGGGAAGAGAAGTACTGCATGTTATTAGGTTAAGGTTGCTGTGGTTTAACCCCAGCTGGCAACTAGGACCACGCAGCCCTTCACCCCCTCCTTCCCTGCTGCTCCCCCCACCCCCAGGCTAAGGAAAAGAGTGAGGAAAAGGGAAAAAAAAGGCCTCATAGGCTGAGATAAAGACAGTTTAATAGAACAGTCATGGAAGAGAAAATAATAACAGTAATAACAGTAAAAGAATATTTAAAAAAAAAAAAAAAGTGATGCAATACAATTGCTCACCACTTGATGTTCAACTGGCCAGCCCGTGCTGAGCAGTGATCGCAGATTCCTGCGCCTCGGCCAACCCGGGGGTTTATGTGCTGAGCATGATGTCTATGGTACGGACTATTCCTTTGGCCAGCTTGTCCTGTCTATGCTCCCTTTCAGCTTCTATGGGAAGCAGAAAAAATCCTTGACTTAATAGAGGCATTACTTAGCAATGACTAAAACAATATACGTTATCAACATTATTCTCATACTAAATGCAAAACACAGCAGCTACTAGGAAGAAAATTAACTCTATCCCAGCTGAAACCAGGACAAAGGTTTGTGCAAGCAAGCTACAGAAACAGAATAATTCATAAGATAATACTCCAGTTCTATTAAGGCTAAGTTTTGATTTTCTTCTAGCTTCTTCACTGCCTAAAGTTCACATTAATATTTTCTCACTCTTAATCTCTTTCCAGGGCAAATATTTTCATAGGTTTCTTGACAGTATCAGCAATCACTGATCCTGGCACAGGAATTGAGAAACAAAAGAAATTGTAGTGTTTTCCATTGACATAACCACCTATTCCCTATCTTTCTTGGCAAGGACTAATTCAAAACAAAAACAAAACAGTGACTCAAAGTAGAGAGTCTCAGTTTTTAAGTAATTTGCCTTCAATACAGCACTAAAAGAATATTTCTCTTTCTGCAGATCGACGCATTAATAAAAAAGAAATGGAAAAAAAATAAAAGGGTAAAGGTCAATAATTTGTGGTTCTTTCTACCGCTTTGTTCCCCAACTTGTGCTGTGTATAGGAAGGTCAACCACTGTTATATTAATGCACAGCAAGTTCTCTTACAACAGAGCTTGTAATTTCTGGGACTCTTCTCCACTTACAATTGAACTGTCTTGATAACAGGACAAAGAATATAACCAAAATAAGGGCAAAAAACACACAAAATAAAATGATGTCCTACACAGTGAGTCTCTGGTACAAAAATAATATTTACTGTAATTAAAAATAATAAAGAATTGCTTGTTTCTAAATTTACTATCCATAATGAATAGAAGAAAAGATAAAAACTTCAGAATGTTATTCTTGTGGGATAGATACTAAAAACAGGTTCACTTTTCTTGTGAACTAATTCAAAATTCAAGGGTTCCCCTACTTCATATTGAGTAGAAAAGGCCAGTCAGAATAAAAATTATAGACTTTTTAAAGATCAATGTGGAGAAAAAATCTGATTTACCAAATATTTGTTGCCATGCAGAGTCTATTTCAACAAGCCACAAACGATACTATTGGATAAGAAAAAAAAAACAAACACAACCTTTCTCCCTTTTCAAAGAGTTTTTTCTCAAGTATCCATATTTTCACAGGATCAGATCAAAACAGAGTTCTTCTAAATTATCTATTAGTATTTAATGAATATCTTTAGGACAACCATTTTAGCTCTTGTCAGAAACCACATTGTTGAAACCTGTGAGCATGCACAAACAGCTCCTCTCTCAAGTCACTAAGTCTCCTACCTTTTTCAAGCTGAAATTGTTTGGAAAATCATTCATTTATAGACCATTATTTGCCCTTAACTGCATATATCCAACATACAATTATTCCACAGATAGACAAACGTCAGACTTATATGAAACATTTTGGCAGTAGACCTAAAAGCCTTAGGTCTGTGCTTCATCCATGGCTACAGTTCCTTCACATCACCAAAATTTTCATATTATTCAATGTTATGCAAAAACATTAGTTAAGGATGAATGTGATATGGATCAAAGCATCTTCACTGGTTTTGAAAGTGGATGCACGCAATCTTTATATGAAGATTAATGTTATTTATCTTTGTGGAACTATTTCCGATTATGAGAGAAAAAAGTTACTACTGAAACATAGTCACTTGGAAGTCACAAAGAAAACAAAAATGTTACAATTATTTTTTTCTTGCTTTAATCTTTTATGCCTCAATTAATAAACCTGTTCTCCCATTGACCTATCATTACATGAGAGCACTAAATTTAACTAGCAATAACATATACCATACCAAATCAGAACACTGTTTGTTGAAGAACTATGCTATCTCTTTAGCATTACTTTCCAGATGAATTTTCCTTGGTTTGTTTCAGCCTTTCCCCTAGATACTGGTTCATTAATCTCTTGAGAACTGAAGACTTGATAAAATGGTAATAGTGCTAATCCTGAGAGTACATAATAGTAGATAGGCACACACAAAGTATCACAGAAAGAAAATATAAAGAATACCATATAAATACATAATCTTCTTACTGCTATTATTCTTCTATTTCTTTATCGTTGTTGATTTACTACAATATATAAAGCTTAGCAGTACAGGAACAGTTATACAGATGGCAAAGTAGTTAATCAGGTATATAGTTAGGAATTTTACAGTTTAGCAACCTGGTTACTTTAAAAAAAAAAATATATCTTTAAAGTTTTTTCTTGTATTGAAACTATTTCCTACTATTTAGATTCCCAGCGATTTCTTTCATACATGTGATTGTCTCAAGAAAGATTTAAGCAATTACGGAGTCATTTCAATTCAAAGACCTTATGTGTTATTTCATTCCCCCCACATCCCTTTGTCTATCAACAGCAGCAGCACAAGGAATGTGTACTTTAGTTTGAGTATCTCTATATGGGAAGCATGGTATTCATTTCACAAAATACAGATAAAGCTGAGGCACTTCAACCAAAATAATGTTGGAAATGAACACAGGCACATCTGACAGCAACAAATAGCTCAGCTTTGAGTTTTATTTAGAACAAATAAATTGAAAAGCAGTTTGATTTAACAAATGGCTCATTACTGGTTTTAAGATCTCTACTCCCCATTTTGCCACTAATTTATTGAATGATTGTGGGTGAATTGCTTTCACTTTTATTGCTGCTGTTAACCCATCTTTTCCCCTCTTTCTCATTCTTGTGTATTTAAGACTAAAAGGTCTATTAATGTGGTGTAATCTGAGTTCTCAAAGCTATAAAGCCTCCAACTTACATTCTAGTGCTCTAATAATTTTATTTCAGAGAAAAAAAATAAATTTAGTGAATTTCAATTCCCCCTTTGTTTGTCTCAGTCACCTGTTCTTCTTCCTGACTGATCTCTTATTGGACCAAAATACTGTATTTCTAGCTGCGATGTGAACTGAACTTGGTTAAAAATAAACAAAAAAATGCAATTTTAGAGAAACACTTCAAAAGCTAAATCAGCTCAGGGGTCCAGTATACAATGCCACATTCCAGTCTCAATAATTATTTTGCTTATCTAAATACATTCTATAGTCATATTTGAATATTGTAGTCCTCATTTCCTATCTTGAACCTTATATAACCTTATAATGAAGTGCCAATCTTTTGTTAATTTCACTATAAGATTCATCCAAGTTATAGATAAGGTATACAAACAGTGATCAATGTATCAGAGATGTTGCCAAGATTATATTTCCAAATAAGTTAAGTAATAATAAGTTAATAAGATAATCAGACAGAAATTTTTAATGAGAAGAGCAAGAATAATCTAGAAATGCCTTCTGATAAGACCAGGAACATGGAAATGTGTCGAGATTTAAGCAAAGAATTAGGATAAACTTATGTATAACTTTATTTGCTGCCAGAATGAGAAGATTCGGGAGCCTACAAGATGCTACAGTGAACTATATTGCTATATTACTCCAGAAAGCTATAAGTTCAACAAGTTGAAAAAATGAATTTCCATTTTTGATAGCAACAAAATAGGAGTGAGCATAATTCATATTTACCCTGAGCATGGAGGGTTTTTTCTCATTTTAGTTGGAGTGTTTCAAGGATACCCCAGGTTTAGATTTAGAAGAAGAAAATCTGTGATACCCTGAGCCAATGAAAGTAAACCTTGTGCTCACTAGCAAAAGTAGGATGTTAACTTTAAATAACTTTGCCTTGGACAACATCGGGCAAAGCATTCTCTTTTTAATTACACTGCTCCTTTAAAACTACTTATCTAGATAAATCTATTGTAAACTTATGTAGCATGTGTTCAATACATATACAGCCTTATAAAATATTAATCGTATAACTTAGCTTTTGCACAGTGACACTGATTAATGCAAACTGAGGTCAAATGTGACCATACACAAACTATGTAAAATTTTGTTAACTAGTTTACCTGAAGAAAAAGTTCAGAATCTGAAGACCAATTGGTTCAATGTTAATAGATGAACACCAGAAATAGTGTCTTCTCTCAAGTTATTACGTTACTCTTTTCTGTACTTGTCATGCATATATTTCTAAAGGACTGAATGATTTCTGTGTGCATAACAGAGCATGACTCACTGCTAAACTTCTTGAACAGCTACTGCTAGTCCACTTCATTGCAAAAAAGTAACACCATGTCATTTTTCACTTTTGTTGATTTCACTTGCACCCTAATGGAGATCAAAAAGTTAATTGCTCTAGTAATTGCAACTTTGATCAATAGGAAGAGAATAAATCTGTCATTTACAAATGTTTTTCTTTCTTGTTCACCAAATTAAGTCATCTTGCTGTTCTGGAAAGAGTGGGTCTTTTATTGCAAAGAAGCAACTGATCAAATAGGGTTTTTGGAGCTTTCAGATAGTAATTATACTTTAGTATTTAATGTATCACAGCAATTATTTTCAGTTATGTAAAGTTACCTGTCATTCTTCTGTGGAACACTGCATTACAACATGAAGGAGGGAAGAATTTTAAGTTAAAAGCATGCTCTGTATGATTAAAAAAAAAAAAAAGTTTTGTTTTTTTTTTCCAAAGAGCACTGGCCATCACTGAGAAAGGTCTAAGAGGACAATTTTAGAAGTAGTAGGGTGAAACAGAACAAACGAAACTTTTAGGATGAACATTAGGAACGTTTTACCAACACTAAGATCTCCTAAATTTTACATAGTCTCCCTGAGGAAATGGCTGCTGCCCATTTAATAGTAACTGGACAAAGCACTTGGTAGCATATCGTAACAAACTAGTCTATATTGAACATAATGATGAAAATATGTTTGTTCTGGTTTTAAATATCCGATTAAAAAAAAGAAAAAAATAGACTCTTAGGGCACCAGAGCTTCAGGGAGGTATGGAGTAGATTGATCTGCATACCCAGAAATACATAAGCTCTTCCTCTGCACTTGTGTGCTTCGAAATACTCCTGTGCTTGAAGACAAGCAAGAGAGTAGCAGATCCCAAAAGAATTAATCTCAGCATAACTTTCATAATTTTGTTTTGAGGAATCATTTCAGATGAATGACTTCAAGCATCATTATATTAGGTATTTTGTAATACTATCCATACTGCAAAATTTTATCTTTCAGTATAAGTATATGCAGTCATTAACCTCATCCAGCGATTATACTATACTCTTTAAAGTTCTGTTTTCTATCACAGAAATTGACATTAAAAATAAAATTTCAAAAAAAGTTAAATTACAAAACTACTTAAGTGACACTTGAAAATCAACCTCCTAAATGTAGGTTTTCACTCTGTGGTAGATAGCTTCTGTGAAAAAGAAGGGACAGAAAGCTAGATTCAAATGTTTCTTTCAAGAAAGTGATCATTCTTTCATTGTGTTTTGCTTCTAATATAACCACAAGAAGAATATGAAGAATACAGGCCAATACAACATTATTATACTTAAGGAAAGATAGCCCTCTAACGTGAATGATTGTTTCTCTGGTAGTGATTTTCATTGATCCTGAGGGTTGGTTTTCTTTTAATTGCACCTAATCAGCTGGCTAGAATATCAGTTCTCTCATTTCCACACAAATTAGCTCTTGTATAACTAGAACGCTAAAGGGATGAGACAGAGCATAAACCAACTCCAATTTTCACATCACCAGAGGTATCAGAAAAGAGCACTTTCATTTAGGAAAGATTTTTTTAAAATTAGAATTTTATTGTAAAATAGTAGAAAGCAATTTTAATGGATAATTTCTCACGGGCACATTCTCAAATTTGTATGCAAAGAAGAAAAAAGGAAAAGGAAAGGTGAATGCATGACGAGTCTCTTATTTTTAGATGCATTTATATGTTTCTGGATGACATTTTACTGCCCCTTCAAAGCAATGGGTGTATTGTTATCATTGCCCCAGTGTAGGGTTACTAACACAAAACCAGCCGTATACTCACATCATGAAGACTGTTTTACTTGAGTGAAGCTGCTCTAAAGTAAACCAGCTGAGGATGTGATTATGATCCAAAATCCATCAAAGTCAGTGAGACAGCACTATGACTATTAGCTGAGTTATGATATTGAGTTAAACATCTTGCCTAAAATCACACAGAAAATGTGTGATAGCCAAGGCCTGAATCTGAGTAATTTAAACTTTACATCATCATTGGCATCAAATTTAAGATCTACTACTTTTTTTCTTTATTTTGCATAAAGATCAAGCAAAATTACAATCACTAAAGAACAAGGCAAAAGCTCAAGCTTTTTTTGCCCTACTTTCAGCAGTGGCTTTGATGTGAAGGTACGTGTCACAGACATTAATTCAGTGGGATGATAACTGTCTTGTTGTTTTAATCAAGGGTATGGAAGTTTAAATGTTAGGTGACTCTTGGAAAGGACATTTACCTCTGCACTTTGGCATAATTTTTTCTATTGATTTAGGACTGTATGTAAAACTACTAAGTGATTCTGAGGTCTATATTCAACTTTCAAATCATGCACTCATACTATAAAATAATGTCTGTATTTCCAGGATCCCTTTTAAATTTGGTTATGTATAACTTCCACTGGCTTTCTATAAATAAGGGCATGAAATTGCCTATAATTCAACTAAATGCCCAGTATCCTTCTCTATTTGATCATTTTAGCTCCTTGCTTTTGTTAGAGACTATAAAACAGAAAAAACTGATCTTGAATTTTGACTAAAAATACTCCTCTCGGCAGCAGCTATTGGCTATCAGTTCTGTGCTCACTAACTACTTCATTAACATTGTCTTTAAACTTATTTAGTTTTCCAAACTCTTCATTGGTATTTGCAGTACTATCTGGGAAACATTATACAGAAAGTCTCTCAGGTTATTAAGTTGTGATACAAATACTGTAATACAGTTTACCATATGGAAAACTTAGTGGCCTCTCCTGGGTATTAGTCTATACATGTTAATGAGGACCCTGGTTCTGCACTGATCTGTTGTAAAATTTCCTATCTTTGTTTCTCTGCTGAATGTGTAACATTTGCCATGCTTAATTATGTTTTGTTTTCATTTACTTTTAGCTTAAGCATTATTGAAATATTCACAAAATTTGGGTGAGGGAAAAACAACTAAACAAAGATTGATGAATAAAAAAATCATACTATGAATGAATAAAAGCAAAGGATTGTTGTAAAGACTTGCTGCAAATTCATCTATCTCTGCTAACTGTTTATGGAAAAATTAAGATTTTGAATGAGTGTGAATCAAGCTTTGGAGAAAATGAGAGCATCTATGCATATATATTTGATAGCTAATGAATAAACTAGAAAAACAGATGTTTAACTGATTGTGTGTATGAAACCCTGCATGAGCAAATAAGATTAGAGGTCTCGCTCTGTTTGAAGCAGACTTATCAACTAAAATATTATTCACTGACATAAGCAGTGATAAAATTGCGATCATCCTGTATCTCTTCCACTTATCAGATTTTAGAAAAAGTTGTGACATAAAGCCACCTATCAAGGAGATGAAACTTTCAGGTTAAGTATTTATAGCAGAGAAAGCAAGTATGAATTTATCCCAAAAGAGAAGTCAGATTACACCGGTGAAGAATGGAGTCCCTACCATCTTGTGTAGTGACTTGTGTAAGTGAGATCACTACCTGCCTCAGGCATGATAATGCAATATAAATACTTGTCATGGAACATTCTTCATTTATAATGAAAAACAGGAAAATGAAAAACAAAACTCGGTTGTAATACAGTAATGTATTTAGTGTGCTTTTTGGAATAGTATTCATCTGTGATACGATACCCATCTGTCATGGTTTAACCTCAGCCAGCAACTAGGACCACGCAGCTGCTTGCTCATTCCCTCCACAGCAGGATGAGGAACAGAACCAGAAGAGTAAAAGTGAGAAAACTTGTGGGTTGAGATAAAGACAGTTTAATAAGTAAAGCAAAAGCCACGCACACAAGTAAAGCCAAACAAGGAATTAATTCACTGATTCCCATCAGCAGGCAGGTGATCAGCCATCTCCAGAAACGCAGGGTTCCTTCATGTGTAATGGTTACTTAGGAAGACAAAACACCATAACTCCAAACGTCCCCCCCCTTCCTTCTTCTTCCCCCAGCTTTATATACTGAGCATTATGTCATATGGAATGGAATATCGTTCTGGTCAGTTAGGGTCAGCTGTCCTGGCTGTATCTTCTCCCAACTTTTTGTGTTTTCATCATGTTAATTTGTGATGTTTGGCAGTAGCAGTACTACTACACAGAAGATTTTTGTGGAGTCAGGTAGTACCTTCCTGAATAGGAATCATTACATGTTTCGGTACTACTAGGGCAGATGTCTTTTGGGAGCATAGATGCCTCTCTTATTTGAACATTTTTCAAATATCTTAGCTTCAGGGACACTTAGAGAAAACCCCTTATGTGAGCTACAAACTCTGCAGTTCAAGAAAATTCTGAAACATTCCCCCCAGCTGTCCACTTCAATAACTCAGAAAAAATTAGTGCACACACATGCAAAAAGCTGTCATTGAACATCAGGGAAAGGGTTAACTAGACTGGCGCCACAAAACTCAACAGCTGGCAGAAGACTCAAGAGGAAGGATGGACCTTGGTGTGTCTTATTATTTTAATGAAAATATAAAAAAACCACAGAGTATCTTCCCTTCCTTCAACGAATTTATCAAATCAATGAAATTATGATTACTACCATGCATTTTACAATTTCCTTCTTTACAGCTATTTCATCTTTTTCTTTAAAATGGATTCTTTCAAAATCAAGTACACATCTCTCTTGTGCAGAATGTGCTTAATAAAAATGAAGTTGTCTAAAATACCTCATATAGCTCAAACTTTCAGAACACCCTATGTCTGAAGAGGTACATTTATCAGAGCTGAATGCTCTATTGATCCCCACACAGAAGACACAAAAGAAATTAAATGTCAGTTACTTAGAAACTGGAATTGATCAACCTCATACGTAATTATACTTTCAAAACAAAAAATAGGAAGAAAGTGTGCCTTTGACATTAGGTTTTGAGCTGCAAATGGGTTTATAATTAATAATGGAATTTTTTTTAAGGTTGGTTTCATATGGCACAGAGAAGAACAGGCATACCAGATTAGGAGTCCTGTTAGCTCAACGCTATTTCCCAAAAAAGATGGGCCTCCACAGGTAGTGATCTGTCTTGTTAAGGACCACCAGACTTCATTTATTTTGGCCCTACCATTAGCTAGTCTCATTTTGTGCCTTGGTTTTTGCACCTGAAAGGAAAGTAAGAGTTGTTTCCTATTCGCCTTCTCATCCTTCTATTGCTAAAAAAATGTGCATATGCTATCCAGACTAATCCATCTTGGTAGTATGGATTAAATTAATTTAAATTTTAATTTACATCTGTGGGTGCTGTTCCACAGTAATTCTGCTTATGCATCCCTTTACAGGCGTGACCTTGTCCATGAAATAGATAAAGGAAAACGTACAGAAATTCATTGATGAGGAAAACTTACAGTAATTCATTGCTAAGGTTACCTCATGTCATAGCTCATTTCTGTAAGCCAAGCTTTGCTGTCTGTGATGATGAGAAAAGAGGCTTGCAATTTGTTGAGAATACCGCTTCCTTCAGCAGCTCCCAAGAGTAGTGCTGTATTGAGGAAAGGTAAAGCTCCTTCAACAGTTTCAGGTAATCTCAGCCATTCTTGCTAAAGGGGAATTTTGTCACATTTACTAGAATAAAAAGGAAGGTTTCTCGTGCTTTTCAGTCTTTTTGTCAGAGATTAATCTGTGCAAGGGAGAGAGGCAAGAAAAATCTGAGTCACACTGTGAGAGAGAGGCTTGCAAGGGAGCTGAAAGTAATCTCCAATTTAAGGTTGCTGTGCCATTTTTTAATACAGATCCAAAGTGAAATGGCAGCTTCAGGAAGCATTAGGAGATCCATATAGCTCAGGCCCATGTAGAGTTTTGCCATTTCAGTGTATGACTGGCTTACATATATTTTTGTGTCTTAAATCCACTTCGTTTAACAGCTTAGAGTTATATCTAGTTCTAGGCAGACAAACAACTCTGCTAAAGTTGTTGATAGCATTTTACACACAGTTGCACACTTGATGAATAGGAAGGCTTTCCATGAAAGAGAGAAGTGGTTTGGCTTCAAATGCTATTGTAATCATGTATCTTCATCATAAATTATATTTCACTAACAGGAGAGGTGGTAGAAGTCTTGTGGAAGACCCACTTTAGGGGCTCTCTTGTACCTAGAGACAAAAAAAACAACAAAAGTCTGTGATTTACAGAAATATTTTCAAAGATATTGAAACTGTCTACTTGAGAGACCTATTTTTTACTTTTTGTCTTTCAAATTAGGTGAATATCTTATATTTTATTGCCACTGGGTATCCCAAAGGACATCTGGTGTGCTCAGATGCCAATGCAATCAGACAGTGCTCTCAAAAGAGAGATACTAGCTGTCTCTTCCTGTGATATGGCGTAGGAAACAGAAACAAACTTGTTTTTTAATTCTTTTCAAAAATAATGTATTTTCTGGCATTGTGTCAGAAGAATATGTTTTAAGACATCAGCATCTTTTTTCAGAGCATAACCAAGAAGTTAGTTTTATTTTGGATATATTCAACATAAGTGTAAGGATTCAGTTTGAGAATTATATTATATATTACTTAATACCCATTTTATGCGTATAGATAGAGTAGTAAAAGATCAGTGAAAGAGGATTGAAAAGAGGTTAATTTACTACATGCACAAGTTGGATTGCTAACAATGTGATTGATAAAGAAGCAGAACTACAGTCAGCACAGCCCTTGTGAACTAAGTTTCAGTTTCTCCCAAGAGGGAAATAGCTTTTGTGTTCTACCTCAACCAGTTTGACTCTGAAAGCTTTATGATAAAAGTCTTTCATGTACTTTTTCATGTATTTTTCTTCAGATACTCATGTTTCAACTCAAACAGCTGTTTATAAAAACAAACAAAAAATTGAGAAGAAATTTTAAAAAACAGTTGATTCATTAAAGTACATAAATTCATTTTTAATGCCACACCCATTTCTTGAGAGCACTGAACTGCAAACATTATAATTAGGCAATAATAATCTGTGTGAAAGTCATAAGAAACCTAAACCATAAATAACAATAGCCACATGAAAGCTCAGAACTTTATTACAATGGATGTGTCTAAAGATGGCATACCTAAAAAATGGCTGCATTGTGGCCTGGGAAACTTAAGAAGGCATCTTCTCCTCGGATTCTGCCAAAGAGCAGTTGGCAGGGGACAGGAGGACTGAAAATGTAAACCTGTACTTCACTTTTCCATTCTCCAGATCTCTATGTTCTCCACAGACTAGTCCACACTCTAGTAGTTAGTGTTGACCTGTTAAGAAGAGTTACAAAACTCTCTAGAAATTGTTGAAATTCAAGAACCTTTTCTCCTGCATCAACCTCATAGTCTGTGGAGAAGCAAGAGAGCCAACCCTGTCAACTTGTGATTTATTCGTGCCAAGGGAAGCAATTCTCCAGTAATAGCTCTTCACACGCACCCACCCTCAATCCAGTTACTATAAGCAGAGGAAAATAAAAATAGAAACAGAGTACCATCAGCTGAGAGCACAGGCCAAGAACCAGACGGTTATTTAAAAATAAGTATGAAGGCAAAAGCAAATAATTTTATTAAAACTCATTAAAAGATTTTAATCAGGGTAATTACTTGCATATATTTGTAAATAACTAGTTATCATGCATTTTGCTTGCAAGATTATAACTCCCCTCTATTTGCAGTCTTTCTGTTTTTGCTAATTTTACATGCTAATACTTGGGATGTTTTGCAAATGTCTGCAGAACATCCTCCATAACTTAAGAGATACTTATTCCATTCTTTGTTTTGTTACAGCATATACAGAGCTGCATGACTGATTAGATGCACAGTAATTATATTTCACTTTATTTCTTTAGCTTCTTCTGAAATTTCTGTTTTGAATAACGTTACTGAGCCAATGCCCTGAATCATGACTGCATTACGCGCACTAAAAACAGACAAAGTACAAACGTAGTACAAAATTTCCCCGATTCCTAACAAAAAGTCAGAGACTAATGCAATAGACTGAAGGCCCAAAATTTTTTTAAACATATTTTTTCTGTACTGGTAATAAGATATACCTTTTATTTCCTCACCAGTCCCTAAAATGCATCTTACAGCCTTAAGCTGATACTGGGGCACAAAGCCTCAGAGGATTGACCTCAGCAGGTACAGCTACATGTTGAATTACAGTTACATCACAATTGCATATGAGCTATCTGAGATGAAGCCAGGTAACCACATTAGCACGGCAGTGGCCTAAGGCAATACATTGGCTGATGGTTTGGACACAGAGCTGCAGTAGCACTCCTAGAGCAGTTTTTTTAGGGTGATCCTAACACCAGTTCAGACTTTAACGTGAGAGAAGTGAAAGAAACGGAAAAAAGTTTAAGACACACCGATATTTCCTTGTCATTCCACTGAACATATCTCTAGCAATGGGCTTGGCACCAAAACAGATTAAGAAAAGAAAATAGGGTGTTTACCAACACCACACAGGGCTCTGTAGAGCAAGCAAGAATACAGGCAGAATACGGTGAATAAACACAGAAACCTGAGTTTACCTTGAAGTAGTTGCACTGACAAGTTGGACTAGGCCTCCTTTAAAGCTGAACAAAGATAAATATTGATTTTGTGTAAACAGAAACAAATAGGAACCTGAATGGATGTAGCAAGCTAAAGTGCGCCCATTTAAAAACTGTGGAAAAAAACATTGACTACTATTATACCATCCAGAGAACAATCTGCAAAGAAGTCAGGCAGGAAAACTCTGGGGTTTGGCTCCAGAGAAAACCACAAGATTATAAAAATGGATTGCAGGATTGCAGCAATCATTCAACTTTAATGAAAGATGTAAAAGTAACATAATCAAAAGCCTGAAAGACCAGCTTTCACAACAGGGGACGAGAATCTGTAGCAAAGTATTTACAGACTCTTTCTAAAAGGAACATATATTGCTGACAGACCATAAAGATTAAGTCCTAGCACTACAAATGAAGCCCTCGGTAACGCATTTTTTTCTGGCACAGTTAGGGCAGCCAGGAGCTGCTGTTTAGCAGAGGCCCAGAACAGCAGCATAGCTGGTACAGATTCTGGTGGAAATCCATATGCGTCATTTTGGCGGCTCAGAGAAGTATTTTATACTATCATTTTTATGGCTTAGTACGTGCAAACTGTTTGCATTGTCCCAGGCTTCTGGGAAAAGTGGTACAGATTTAAAAAACTACAAGCCTGAGTAAAGCCTTAAGAAGTTGGCTCCATCTGCACCACACATGCCGACAAGTACCGAAACACTGCACCGAACTGGCTCATCAGCGCAGCCGTGCAATTCTCCTCCCTTTTGCAGCTTTGTCTATTTGTTTTAAGGCAGCCACAGGTTTACTTTATAATTTACCTGTATTCTGTGCCATTTCCAGGAAAATTTGATTCTTCTCTGCCGTAAGAGCTGCAAAACTTTTAAAAATGTAAATGCCTTCTGCTACAAAGAGATATTATGTTAATTTGAACTGCTGACAGAACATATAAAATTCCTCACATTTTCCATGTCAAAAAACTCTTCAACAACAGACAAATTTATATTACTGGCATAGGTCAGACTCCTGAGAAACGTTCAGAAAGAGTGGGGAACAAGACAGGTTGGTGGCAATAATAAAAATACAGTACAAATACAGCAAATTCACCCATGTGTCAATACAGCAACTGCTTTCCCAATAGATTTATATTATTTCTGAAAACGTATCAGCCTGTGATATTCTTAACTGTGTTTGTTTAAATAAGTACCTAAGCAGATATAGCATTCATTCCAGTTATCTGAAAATGGTACCAGAGTTAAAACAAGAAATGAAACATCTCTTAAGTCCAGAGTCAGAGAACAGTACTCATGCAGTCGAGAAAACAAATCCAAAAGGGGAAGAAAAAAAAAATAATCAATTCACAAGGGAAAATTTCTGTTGACTAATGCGGGAGTTGGATAAGAAAAATATAACAAAAATACTCCAATGTGCTGTCTTTTATTCTTTCCTGTGATTGTGAAAACAGCCTTTTCAGGAGGTTACAAAAGGTTGTGTTCACACTGTCTGTCTGAAGGGCAAGGCTTGACGTGTGAGCCAGCTCTCACTTTCAAGTTGAACTTTTCCCATGAAGCTACTGACTGTGTCCAAGTCTAGCCTAAGCACACGGAAAAACATACAGGTTTCTGAGATTAGGATTTGGACGTGAATTCAAACCTAAACAAAATGACAAAATAAAAAGAGTTTGCATTTTTAACCTACATAACATATGCAAATACCTATGCACAGAAAACACACGATTTGAAGCATATAATACTGTTTATGATAACAAAAAGACAATTTATGATTTAAAAGAGACAGTTTATGATAACAAAAAGCATTGTCTTACCCTTTGTTATGCACCTCCAAGCACCTAAACTGGAAGACATAGTTGTATACAGGAAGTGTAAGTTTTAAAAGTATTTCAAGAACAACAAACCATATATGCCAGTGCAAATACCAGAATTCCCTGCTGGTATAGCCCTCTGAGCCCCAAAACATTAGTCCTGTGCAACAATACTGATTTTTTAATGCCATAAAATTTATGATCATTTTCATTGTTGACCCTTAAAATTAACTGGAAAAATGACCCATTTTATCTTGGTTGCATTCTGAAAAAACATATAATTTTAATTGTTCATATACAAAGATTAAAATCTGGGGGTTTTATACTAAAATTGCATGCTTGCAGATTCAGCCCTGTGTTGTTTGCAAGCAAATCTCTCACAGAAGTGAGTCTTTCAGTTTGGCAGCAAAAAATAGACAGGATTATGCCCATGTTGCTTTTGGAAATGATTCTACAATCTTTCTGCATGAAATAAATGAGAATTCCAATATTTCTGTTTATATTGGTCTATTTTTTTTCTCACTTTGCTCACAAAATAGGACCATGCAGGCAAGTTGGATGCACTTAAGCTTTCAAAATCCCTTGCAATTTTTTTCTTCAGTTTTAAAGAGTAGATTTTTCTCCCAGATATGCGTTAGCAGCTTTCCTGGAAGTCATAAAAGTCACATGCTTGTAATGGAGGTAAAAAGGTTTTTGCTATAGAGCATAAGCATACAGAATAGTTTGTGTGTATTTTGGAAATTTTAGATGCCGAAGTACACGATGCTCGTGACACTGGTGCAATATGCTTCTTGGAAATTCTGTGGTTAACTGTGCCAGATATTGTAAGGTCAATCTGAACTCATTCACAAACAAATATACTCATTAGTTTACAAAATATCCTTTCAATTTGGAATATCAGGTTCGTATTCCACACAGTTTTCAAGAAAAATCACAGCGTTCCCACACAGCTTTTTTAACAAAAATAAAATTAAAAGCATGAAGTGGGAACAGTAAAAAATAAGGGAGTTATTCACCAAACTTCAAGTTGGAAAATGAGACTATTTGCGAATAAAGCACACAAAACTGACCTTTTTGACCTTAGATGAACTCAAACATAAGCCCCTTTTCTGCAACATTGAGACCTAAGAAAATTCTTTAAGGCAAATACCTTATAATGATAAAACTCTCTGTTCCAACCTCCTTTTTGAATGAGCTGTTGGCACGTTCCTCTGTTGTACTAATTCCTTATCTGCTGAATACCAATTTTCTGAATAATATCTGAAGTCTCTCAGTCTAGAAAGTTGAAAATGAGAGGAGAATTTAATTTAACGTTCTTGTCATCACACTGAGTCAGAAGTGCCTCAGAATGGAATAATACATAGCTCTCACTTTACTACCTATCCCATAACTCTGGAGTCACTGATAGCTGTTAAAATACAACAAGGACTTGAAACCCACATGTGTTACTAGGTGTCACATTTAATGTATGTCCAGTCACATTCCAAACAAAAAGTTACACTCAAGAAACGAGCTAGTAATTCCTCTGAATAAAAGTGTCTGTATCTGTACTTACAGTCCACTTTGGACTGCAGAAGATATATTCCTTGGAAAGATTGTCTACATAGTCCATCACTTTTGTTTAGACATTCAACCTTTCTACAAAATCACACATCTTGCTCTTTGCTGGGAACTCAGTGCAATACCGAGGGCAAGGTTCTGCTTTTTATGGCACAGTATTGCTGCGCTGTAAACAGAACTAATCGTCCAAATGTTTCAATTAGTCTAACTACATTATGGCCACATTCTGACACAACAATCAGATAAATTCTGCAAGGAAGAGGAAGCTGGGTCAGATACAAACCCAGTGCAAAAACAACAGTTCCAGTTTGTTCAGAGTTTGAATCTCGGGCAAACCTTGAACTATGCTTTCAAGTGCCACATAACAGCTAAAGGGCACTGTGGGGGGATATCCTCCCACCCTAAAGAGGAAACCTCCAGTACATTCCTAGACAAACTGGGTGTGGGGGGAATCAACCATCTGAAAACAAACCATTTGACATCTTTTCCTTAAAAAACCCAAAAATATTTGTTCCTCAAAAGGTAACCAGGAATCCCTTTCTGTGTTACCTGACTGCATGTGTCCATTCCATTTGTGCTGTTCATTATGCAATACCTCAGAGAACTGATAAATACCAGGTGTGACACAACTATAGAGTTATTATAGAATCTCCACCCTGTGTGATACTTTCCAAACTTGCACTAAGTCTCAGGTTTGATTGCCAAACCTGGAAGATAGTAACTTTTTTAATAGCTTAAAGTAGATTGAAAGCTTTTATGGCTGAGTTATAGCAAGAAAACAGCAAAACTGAACGATTTATTAGCAAACCAGGTCAGAGTAATATTTGTTTTGTTAAAAGATGCATTCTAGTTCCCCAAAGCACGATTAAAAAAAAATTCTGTGACATCTTAGTACTCATTAGGTAAGTTAAAGGCAGTATAAACTTAGTTGTATTATATTTAAGACCCATAGCCTTTCATATAATCATTCCCACTTTATGGTTCTAGACATAATTTCTCACACATACAGCACAAAGAATACCTTTAAAACAAAAAGTTCCCAAATAAGGTTTAGTGCTTTCAGAACTCAGTTTCTTATAGCCTGATTTTCAGTGGTGCTCAACACATGACATTTTCACTGTAATTGGTGTAAGCACAGGACCAGTTAATCAAATCATTAAATCTCATTGTTGATAATCTAGGAAAATTCTTGTCTACTTCTAAGAAAAGAAATATCAGTTTCCTTTTCTCTGTGTTTCTTTAAAGGGATATTAAGATGTTACTTACTGATAATTCTGGTACAGAGAAGGGAATAAACATATTGACATTTATGCCAGCAAATTAGTATACCTGATATCCTCAACATATTGTCTGAAGATTTACCAGTTTATTTGTACTTTCTTAAAATTTAATTGTTTTCCCTGTGTGCTCAGATATGATTCTATTTAACAAAGCTATATCTGTGAATGTACTCACTAATTCAGCATCCCATATATAAATTTTTTTTTTGTTAATTCACAGTAAGGATACACCATTCCTTTACCAACAGATAATATTATTAAATATTTAGCTCACATAGCAGATAATTGGAGCATTTCTGTTGTAAACGTTAATTTAGTCATGCTGGTGATTCATGCTGATCCACATGAGAAAAACTGTAACTAAATTCACACTTTACGCCACAGGAATCAGTAGTTGAATCAGAAAAAAAAAATTGCTATCTAACCCACACAGTTGTGGAGAGATGGAACTCAGGCATCTAAACAATTAATCATATTGTCTTTATCCACATTTTTGTTTTATGTACTTCCACTTGGGACGCACAGTACATCCTTGTACTGTATCATGTTATTTCCTTTTTCAAATTCTAACTATTAAGAAATTAGCATATTGCTTAAATTGAAAGTTGATTTTGGCATTTTAAATTGAAGATGTTTGGGGACTGATTCATAATTCCACACATGACCATGTTTCATCCAACTTGTCATGCTTGGAACATGCATACAATAGCAAAGACTTCATGTGCTATTGACCCATGGCAAATTCAGAGGAAAAAGCTAGTATAAGAATATGCAAGTTCTTAGGTGAGCTGGGTTTTCATTAATACTTTGTAACAAACCAAGCTCAGATTCTCCTACTTCAATTCCACATTTACCCAGTCTCTTTAGGGTACCTGTAACATAGCTCACATCCAGCTCGGAAAGCTGTGTCTAAATAGTATTAGAAAATGGAATGGCTTTTAATTCCATAAAGCCACAAAACAAAAAAAATTCTGCCTACACATAGCCGAATATGCTCTCTGTGGTACTAGGAACTGACAACCCATTCCCTTCTCTCAGCATATTGCCTTTTTGCTTTCAACTGTAATAAATGCAACAAGCAAAATAAATATCACAAGACTGCTCCAGCCATTTTTCTCTATAGTATGAAGGCAAAACTTTAGCTGTTCAGCGTATTTTTTAAAACTAGATGGCAAATTAGTCTCTCTGCAAGGGTTAATAGCTGCTGACAATTGAGGCAGGAAAGTCTCTTCACCTGATACATGTTTTCATGTTAGTTGAACAGGCAACTGCGGTTTCACGATTTGTTCAATTTTCATATTGGAGAAGATTTAAATATTTTCATATTCAAGAAGAATATCAATATTACATGTATTAACATTTATAGATCTAGTAATTTTTCCTAATTCTCATAATTTGCAGAAAAACAATATTGATATTTGAGCTATTTCACTACAGTTTCCACTAAAAGTAATTTTGCCATAAGGACTGTGGCAAATACCTAGAAAACTTAGGACCATATCTGATGCTGCTTTCCATACGAGGCTGATGGAAATACGCTTGGGTTCCCAGAGATCCATGGAGTTACACTGACATATAGCAGCAAGAGACTGACACTTACATGGTGAGAAGTGGAATTAGGAAAAGATAAAAACAAAAATTTTCCTAGAACTCTTCAATCAGTAACGCCATCTACAACTTCACTATCTGTAAGTTGGTATATATTTCGCTATAGATTATTTGGAAGTGTCTGTTATACCCTCCTGCTGTTTAGACACTAACACTATGTAAATGACTGAGTGAAATCATGGCTTAAGAGCACTATTTTCATAGAGATATTGTGAATACCTTGTGTTGCTGGTTAGATGTTCCTCTGTGCATAAACGTTACAAAACAAAAAATAAACTGTTTCTCACTTGATTCCCCTCTGTCGAAGAGAAATCAGTTCAGTGTTACTTTGGGTTTCTTTCAGAATGAAAGAAAAAAACAAAACATTTTTTAATTGTTTGGTCATCTGCCCTGTGGATGGCTGCTTCATCCTTTTCACACACATTCTGCAGTCATGGTTTGTGAACACTGCTAATCATCACAACTACCATCTGCCATTTCATTTTCATCAGGAGGTTGGTATACTGGGATTGTATAACCTTGTTTATGTATTGATTTTTTTCTTGACATTAACATCCTTCTATCAATCATGAACCTGGCTTTTCAAATTTAAATAACTGCAGAGTCATTAATGAAAGAGTAATGCATGATAGTAATTTAAAGGGAACACAAATGGATGTTTGAATATTTATGTACCCCTCAGAACTAGAAAGTGATGACACAGCGGTCATTGTCAAAGATTTTTAATTTGTGTATTTTTTTAAGTTAAGCTTCACCAGATTAAAACCCAACAGTAAACAACAAAAGAAACAGCTGCAACTACAATTTTTTGTAGCCACTTCAGCTTGACTCTCCCTAACACGTACGTGAGATCACATCCATAACTTACAAATTACATAAAATATTACATTAAAAAAAAAAGTGAGAAGTTGTACAATTGCAGAGGAGGAAGAACAGAGAGAAAGACAGTGCTTAGGAGGACATGAATTACTTAACAACGAATTTTCATTTGAAAAACAGCAGGTGCCGAAGGGTAATAAAAATTTTGTAGTAAGCTGGAATGAATACAAATGCTGTGAATATACTGGAAGTGTCTGGCGGTTCTGTTCTGCGATGAGTCTACTTGAAAAACATTGCTCTGCAGCTAGCATAAACTATTCATCGGAATTAAATATTTAGTTCTGCCAAATCTGAGTTATGAGCCTTTGTGAGCCCACCTTTTAGTAAATTGCCAGTTCTAAAGCAACACCACAATATCATTAATCTACTATGGCCAGGTGGTGTCCCCATCACAATCTGAGTTTTGCATTGCGCAGCAGAATGCTCACAAAAGAAGTTTTATGGTTTCAAGATTTAGGTTATCTTTGAACTGTGCTACCACTGTGCACAATTAGAAATAAGACATCTTTAGAAAGCCAGACCGTAACGATGGATGCACTTTAAGGACAACTGAAAATGTTTCACTGCACTGGCACATGTTTAAGCCTGTTAGATAAATAAGCAACAGCTCAAAGCAAATATGGTTAAATGAACAGCTCTGGAATGAGAGCTGCTTCAGAACCTGAGCGAAGTATTAATTTGCTGGGAGACATAGCACCCTCCATATGTTTAATATAATAGATGTCAACGTGTGACAACATATATGTCAAAATACCATATAAATCAAAGAACTTGGATAGTATCAAAATCTGTAAGCAGAGAATTGCGTAGGATAAGCCAGCTAAAAAACCCGTTAGATTTGTTCTAACTAGAAAACTCTTAATTTCTAACAAAAAGGGAACACACAAAAGTGTTTAAAACAAAAAAGCTGTAATGCTTAACTAAAGGAAAATCAGTTTTTGTAAGCTATGACTGTATGACTTGATATTTTGAATTGACATCGGGATCCAAAAAAGTATACATATTACAGCAATTAATAATTACAGATAGTTCTATCCAAGCACAGCTGTCAGAACTGCCATTTCCTCTGTGGAGATTAAGGAAAAATATATGAGTTAGGCCTGCAAAAAATTAAAATTATTTTAATAGTTAAACAGTTACAGTGGTAAAATGTAGAACTAAGTTATGTTCTACAGTTGCAAGACATAAGAGCAAATCGTAAACGTACCTATATTAATTCTGGAATTCTTCTTTCATAGAATCATAGAATCATAGAATGGTTCAGGTTGGAAGGACCTTGAAGATCATCGAGTTCCAACCCCCCTGCCATAGGCAGGGACACCTCCCACTAGACCAGGTTGCCCAAGGCCACGTCCAGCCTGGCCTTGAACACCTCCAGGGATGGGGCCTCAACAACCTCTCTGGGCAACCTGTTCCAGTGCCTTACCACCCTCAAAGTGAAAAACTTCTTCCTAATGTTCAATCTAAACCTGCCCTCTTCCAGTTTGAAGCCATTCCCCCTCGTCCTGTCACTACATGCCCCCGTAAAAAGTCCTTGCCCAGCTCTCCTGTAGGCCCCCTTTAGGTACTGGAAGGCCGCAATAAGATCTCCCCGGAGCCTTCTCTTCTCCAGGCTGAACAGCCCCAACTCCTTCAGCCTCTCCTCATAGGAGAGGTGCTCCAGCCCTCGGATCATCCTCGTGGCCCTCCTCTGGACACGCTCCAGCAGGTCCATGTCCTTTAGTGTAAAATAGTTTAGAAGACATAGAAGAAATTGCCTTAAGAAGAATGTATGCATGGAAGAATGCATTGCTTAGGTCATGAAATTTTTTCTACAAATTTGTATGCTTATGATATTAGGTGTAAGAGTCAATCTCAGCTGGAAAAAGCAGGTCAACTTTCTTGGCATGAGTTTCGTACCTTTTATTTCTCTCTCCGATCTATAATAAATATAAGTTTGCATGATGAGCCTTTAGTAATCCTCTTTTCATCCCCTACCTCAAAGTCTTTAATTTTTCTTTTCTTGGAGTATTTGTTATGGTCTTAGAAGTTTCTAAGTCAAAACAACAGATCAATAGTTTCCTAACTCAGTATATTTGTTAGCTACCCATTGTCTAATTCTACATCCAGTTTGATAGATTAATATATTTTTTCAAAGAGCAGTTTCATTGCAATTTCAGTATACTAGAATGGAAATTGTCTATCTCCCCTTCATCCTTATTATGAATGAATTAATTTCCGTTTTCTTCAGATATGGTTATTTCCATTTCCACTAGTTATCCTGTCTCCATCCTCGTGCTCCGTGTTATCAACATTACTGAAAACTGAGTTAATGTGTTCCTTTAGTTCAGGAGCAATATCTTGATCAGCTCTAATCTCATCCTCAATTGTCAAAGCATAGAGACACCATTTTATCTTGTGTCTAAAAGACCATTTTTACCCATTTTAATTTCCCTCCTAAAATATAATTGTGTTTGCCTTTTGACAATAATCTGATAGTCCCTCACCTTTAACACATAGCTTTCTGGGACATATATCTTTCTCTGTAGGATATTAGGAAAAAAACAAGCAGCCTTTCTGGGATGGTAAGTCTTCCATTTAGCACTGCAATATTTCCCTTCAAGGGTCCCTTCCCATCCCCTCCTTGACTACAAAAGGAGTATACAAAAAAAAATATATATACAAAATATGTTATTATCAATGTTACGCTCCCACTACAAATATTTGCTATGCGTCACTCATAACAGTTGCCAATCACTGTTTCTTGACTGAATAATGTAATTATTTTTAAACAGAAAAAAAATAGAAATACGTAAAATGCACTCCCTGACATAATAGCAAAACAAAAATAAAAGAATGATACCACCATACCATCCATCACAAAAAATTATTATTCAGATGACGTAATTTTGAATGAATACAGAGGTATAAAACATTCAGTGCTCAGTTAACAATTGTGGGCTACATTTGGCAGGTTCAGTAATGCAAATTGTTTTGAGTAAAATTACTGCTTTTATTAAATAATGTCATCCAGTTCTACAAACATGATGACTCTGAATATTTTCACTTTGTAGCAAAACACTATTTATATTAAAGTTGTCGTAAGAAACCCTTAGAAGCTATTTTCTCTGAACTGGAGTAATTAAACCCCCACCTCCCCAAAACGAACGACTACAGCAATCAACATTGTAATGTATCTTCTTTCTTTGTTGCTTGTCTTTCCTTTAGACATAGGGCAGCATAAATTAACTTTGCTAAGTAGGAAGTTAAAAAAAAAATAATACGGTAATAATGAAAATAATAAATAGTAAATAGTAATAATAATAATTACAGAGTTTTGATTTAGAACTTTTTTCCACCAAAATAAAGCATTTTTACAACTCTTGTTCTACACATTTAATCTGACTTCTGAAAAGAAAATAGCAACTTGCATGGACATGAATTTATCAAGAGATAAGTGCAAATGGTTGCACACCTTTTTTTCCCTACCACACTAGCTAAAATAGTATCTTTAGACTAAAAAACTCCTCTTTTTCCTGGCATCAGGATAAAGACAGCATATTGCACTAATCTAAGAAGAAAGAAACTTTTTCTAGCCTTCCAGAGGAATTGTTATCTTTCATTACATTAAATAGAAAAATTCTCTTTTACAAAACAAGAATCCTCGTGCAGGAGCTTTGTAGCTAAGGTCTCCTTTAAGGAAGACAAACAGCATCTCCTGACACTTGAAAGACAATAAAGATGTTGAGGCAATGGATCTATTGCATGTAAAATGAGAAAACTCTACTTTTTATCATGATCTGTAGTGGAATGGTCCACTGACCAGACCAGGCGTATTACCAGTCATAATCATTCTCCAAAACTGTATCTTCGTTATTTCATACTGTAGTTGTTCTTCTCCCCCTCCTACGAGGGGCCAATAACTCTGAAATATCGTGCACCTGATGCTGTGGCCAACTGTTTTTCTGGCTGAAATCCTGTATTTTGCTCCCTCCAAATATCTTGCAGCTATTTCACTGTAACAGGCAGTTTTTCTTAAAATTGAACCAGCCTGAGCTTGTGCATAGAAGGTAATTTTTCAGTTTGAACTGATGGTCTTTTTAATGGGTGTGTTGCTAAATTAGATTCCCAAGACAAAAACACTTAGGATGCACAAGATATTTCACTGTGAGAAGCTCTAGAAGAGAAGTTTTTGTGAGCATAATTTAGATTTTACTGAATTTAGATGATACTGGAAGGGCCTTTAGGTCCTACATCTCATTTCATAGACGATCTTCAGTATTTATTCCAGTTTTGCCCAAGTAAAAAACATTGACTAGCATGGCAAGGGAAATGGTTGGGTTATTTTCTTTTTATTGCTATTTTTAACATTATGCTTGTGACTTAAATGCAGTTCTTCAGCACTAAACAAAGAAAATGTTGCCCATACATTTTTAAAATAAACATCCAAGGACATTACCTAAAGAAGCTTTTGCAAGCAAATAAATAAATATCATACGAGTAAATACAGGAGGAGTCTATGAATTTCTTTAAAGGACCATCATGTTGCACAATAACCCCCTAGGAATTATCAGTTCTACTGGTCTCAAACCAAAGTACAATACTGCCTCCTCCCTCCTCTCCCTTGCCACACTGTCACTGTACCAATACAGAAACCTGGTTTTGAGCATACACCTTTCTGAAATAATTCTCTTTAAGGGAAGTTGTTAGGGTTTTGTCTCCTATTTAGACTTCTGCCATAATAAAACTTTATAACTTCAGATGCAAGCAGAGATGCCTTTATTGAGGACTTAATACCATGGGAAATAAGATGTAAACAATCAAAGCCGCATCTACAATAGCATTTGTTTCTCATACTTTCCAATCTTATATTCCTCAATGAACATCTGAAAGTGAAATTAATTAGAAACAGAGTTAAACTTGCTATTATTCTATTATCTTTCAAAAGAGAAAGAGATCAACAAAAAGAGAAGTGGGGAATTATAGAGCACAGATATTTAGACTGTTGCAAGTTTCAACTTTGAGAAATCTGAATCTCGGTAAGCTTTTTGGCCGTTATTAAGGAAGAGACATCAGCTAGGCAAAATGCCTGCAACATTGGCAGGCCTCCTGCCTGCCTCCTCACAGCTCTTCAATACCCTGCACCTGTTCAGCCCACCTTTGCAACTGACTTGCTCGTTTCAGCCAGAACATATACAGAAATTGTGTTAGCAAGAAAATTCCAGTGTGCTCTTATCCTATTTATCAGAAACAAATGCATTGTTGTCTGGTCTGAACACAAGATATAATTTCTGAAATCTTACACATTTTAAAAGAAGCTCCAGAAAACAGTAAATGATCAGGTGACCCTCAGATTAGATAATCTCTGCAGAACTTTGCAGTAATGCTTATATATGGAAACACCATCCACCTGCAGTCTGTGATAAAAAAAATCTGGAATTTATTTTTCTTTTTAGCCTTTCTACAATATCCTTGCATTTTCACTTAGCTTCTATTCTTCAGAGAAGCTTGCAATTAAATTTATAGGATTTCTCAAAAATGTATGGAAATACTTTAAATTTCTATGCATTAATCAGTGAGACATATCCCACAAGATTCCAGAATGCTGCATTTGATGCACATCAATGCTGACTTCATTCAAGTCATTTCAAGTCATACCACACTATTTCTGAAATGAAGATTATGGCCCAAACTGATGACTTTATAAAGATATTCCATTTGGTTACAGAATACCAGTGCTTTTCTCCCTGTGTTGTATATTACTTTTTTTTTTTTTTTCAGTACAGACTGGACAGGGAAACTGATAGTTATCGCACTTGACTCAGCCAGGTCCACCCCTGAGAATACTAGACCAGGAAAAAGCACGCAGAGAGGACCTAACAGCAAAGTTCAAGTTTCCTGCAGCAGAACAGGCTGATTCCAGAAATTCTGAGAAGAATGGGAAGCAGTGATATTCTTCCTAGGGACTCAGAAGAGATTCAAAACTTTGCTGTAATCTGGGAAGCAATTAAAGAATTTAATAGTCTCATTAAAATTTTCTGTATTTTGAGAATTTTTTTTCCAATAGCACATTTATAAACTTTATTTTTAGAATGTCATGCTGAGAATCCAGTGCTGCACTGTATAAAATCATCCTCACTATGTATCGGCACACAAATATATATGTCTATACTTCTATGTATTTTCTAATATTTATAATGTATATATTCTTATAATTTTTGCATTTATTTGGAGAGGAATGTGCTTTTCCAGGAGGTTTGCACGACTGAAGCAAGCTTTGAAAACAGAAGTCTTCTTTCAAAAGATGTTTGATTCTTAGGACAGATATTCACAAAGCAGTCTTAGATATCTTAGCCTCTACAGGCACTTTATGCACTATTTAGGTGGAAAAAATGAAATTTACTTGCACATCATTTACTTGCTCATCAATCTGATAACATCCACAGATGAGGCATGCAGTGGAAAACACAAGATCACCACAATAATGCAAAAATCTTTCTAGTTTAGTTCTTTAAATGCACGTCAGCATTTTAAGTTAAGCTAACTGACCTTGGGTACAGTCAAGTCATGTCTACCTTCAGTAAAATGAATTTGTCAACCTCTGCTAGATATCGTGAGCCATGATCTGAATTCAGAGAAGAAAAGCATGAGAAATAACCCCTCAATAAAAGCATTCTAAATCCAGATTTTGAATGTTTGTTACATACCACCTTTTCACTTACAAATTACCTATTCCCCTCCATTCTACCCCCAAGTGCTAAAGGCATATAGGGTGCACAGACCTCATTAAGTTGGAGGTGAGTTGGTTCCTTGCTATTAAAAGTTCTCTGTCATTTTAAACCTGGTACTTTTTATAACAACTAAACCCCAAAACATTATTTAGACCATCAAAGACACCATGATCACAGGAAGGGGTGATTTAATGAATCACTGTAGACTGAAGCTGGAGTAATACTCCTGTATTTTTACACCTCCTTTCCTAGAGGGTCTGACTGGGAATTGTGAGCTAGATGCAATCTTTCAGAAGGTCTTCAGGGGTATAGCACAAAGGAATTGAATCTCCAGCTGTTGTTGCTAACTAAGGATTTTTATCAGGTCCCACATACTTAAAAGATGTCCTTTTAATATGATGTTGATATAAAGTGTTAAACAAAACTACCTAACTACAGCCTATTGGATAGACAAGACCATATCTTAGAACAGCTAGAACTCGTATCATTTACTATTCATACTTCTTATTCTGCTCCAATAATCAGACACACAAAACAGAACAAATGATGAAGGGTTGCCAGTCAAGGAGAGATTTACACTGAAGACTTCATTCCACCATAAATCTCATGAATAGAACAAAAGTAGAATGACAAAGGTGTTAAATCAATATTATAATTAGCAGGGGGCAGTTAGAAAGTTTTGTGCTATCAGTTTCAAACATTTCTTCTCTCAAATAAAGACCTTCATAGTGACAGCATATTCAATACCAAATATTTAAATGCAAAAATCCTATAAAACAAAGGTTGCCTTGCTTTTAAAAGCTACTATTTTTGTCTTTGCAATATACTACAGCTCAGATACCATAACACCTTTTCTTCACAACATTGTAGATTTTTTTTTTAAAAAGCCTTTTAACATTTATTGGGGTTTTTTTGTGTGTGTGGAATGTATAGATTTTTTTCCAAAACCTGTAAAAAATACATTAAAATCCACTGAATTAATGCAGAATTAAGCAGTCCTATGGAATGCTACAATGCTTATATATGGTCTACATGAAATCTGATTTCATTAAATCTTTTGAAAAATGAATAGGATAACATCCCCCAAGTGGAGGCTACAAATACAACTGATAGTGCTTCCAAGCAACTAACCCTGAAACCAACTAAATCATCAGTATTATATGTTTATTTCAACATTTGAATTCTCTACTGTTACATTGGCATTTCTTGAGTCCATTACCATCTCAAAGCTAGAATACTATGGAAAGAAAGGAATCCAGTTTAGACATTTTGCCCTTGGAGGTGAATTGTAATTATATTCAGAGGGTTTTTTTTCACTAAACTTAAAAAAATGCAAAGATAATGAAACTAAAGAAATGCAATGGGGCAGCCCATCAATAAACATCTGTTTCCTTTTTAAATCTTGAGCATATTTCCAGGAGCGCAGAACCATTCTCAGGTTTTACATTTAGTTTCCTACAATCTATTTTCAAAGAATAATGTTCTGTCAAGCAGAATCACGAAACTGATCTTCAGGACATACAAACTGCTACAGCTCCGCTGACAACGCAACTGTTTATATGGGGCACCCAAGACACTTCAAATGGAAAAACACTGAATTTCTTTGCATTTCTCCTACAACCTGACCTTCAGTTGGTTTGCAGAGGCACCCAGTTCTTATAATCCACCATACCATATGCTGCTTTCTTTCTTGTGTTTGTAATTAAGTTACACTTTTAAAAGCTGCAAAAGCTTTTTTAATTTAGCTATGCCACTGTGCTTCCTTCTGAAATTGAAGCATTCCCTTTTTAGACTCTTCCGGTCTTTTCATCCCATTCCAGTGCCTACTGCAACATCTTAGCAGGATGATTATTTTCTGAGGACCTAAAAGACATTTACTGCTCATGTTCGGATGACTAATTCATTAATAGTCCTATGTCCTTCACAGAAAGTTGTTTTTATGTTCTAATCATCTTTCCAGAGACCAGAAACATAAACCAGGTCATTATAAGTTAATTCAAATCAATGTCCAGTTATTTCCTAATTTTCATTTCACACTTGATAGCTTTAGTGTCTGCTTTTGGCAACAGTTCTACTGAAATACTCTTTTATCAGATATTTTGGGAAGTTTTTAAATCTTTCTGAAACCATGCTTAATCAAGAGGACAGGAGCATGAACACATACCAACATTTCATAGAGAAATGCCTGCAAGTTGGAATTCTCTTCAATTTAAACATCTCTGCTCTAAAGCTTTTCTAGGATTTACACTGAATAAATGCAGGACAGAAAAAATTCAATAAACATTGAGGCTTAAATTTCATTTGGAGCATGCTTTCAATTTTGTTTGCTTGAGGGACTATGCTAAGGAGCAACACCATCATGAAAAAAATGAATGCATTTATTGCATAGGTAGTTAAGCATAGATCATCCAATGATATTCAACCTCAAAGTTTTGATACCTACTGAAAAGAACTGGTCTTGTGGTTTTGGAATTAGTGCCTAAAGAAGGGATTAGCGCACTCTGCCACTAAGGCATTTTATTTTTCTTGTGGTAAACTGGGCAGTAAAACTTCCTTTCCTAGCAGGATTTTAGTAATGAATGCCATACTCCTCAAACAAGCATAAGTGTATCAATTCTATTGGGAAAGCATAAAAGCATTTGGTGGTGTTTCTCCTCTAGCATTCCCATATTACAAGGATATGTAATTACCTCTTTCTTGAATTTGGTTGACTGCAAAATTTACATTTTTGTGGTATAGTCTGGGCTTTACCTCCAGATTTGGGTGGGTTTGCTTTGTTTTGGTCATATCCCCCCCGCCTCCCCGTTCCTAATCTCACTACAGACTGGGGACATGTAAAGTTTTGTTTTCCTGAGCTGTGTATGTCTGATATTTCCACCTTCTGCTTTCTGGGTGCATCTTCAGACTTGAGGAGATATTCATTCATAGGCTGTGTCAGCAATACATTACCCTGCCACGTTTCAAATCTCGAGAAAAACTAGGAAAAGCAAGAAAGTGTACCCTCTGGCTTTGTTATTTTCCACTGAAAGTGATCAAAAGTCTGTTAAAGATCCTTGATGGATGGATACGTGCACAATTTGCCAAGTCATACCCAAATCCTCATGCATATGATTTTCATTAACTTTTACATGAGTAAATTTACTCCTCAGTGTTTTAAGGTCGAGCTTTCACAGCTCTGTTGTACATAACAGCTCACATGCAACATTGGCACTCATGTTATGTCATGTTTGTCCTGAAGTTTATCAGGAGAGATATTACAAGAGACATACAAGTGGTAGATATCAGGGTCTTTGAAATTGAAGAAGCCATGCTAATCACATAAATCTTTTCCTGCAGCGTATCTTACTATTTGCATGCTCTGATCAAATCTGTGCATTTCACCATACAAAAAAGGGAAATCAAGCTCATCCAATTTCAAAAGTCTACTTAAATTTTTTATCTTCCTTTTTATTTAATGTAGATTTTGCTTCAGTGTCATAATCCTACTGACACTCCTATTCTGCAGAGTTCCTCAAAAATCCATACAGATCTCTCTTTAAAAAGTTGGAAATTCAAAACAATTCCCTACCTACTTATGTATCCTTGCATAAAATCATAAGCAAATCACAAAAATAATACTGAGATTAATAGGAAATTCCTAAATCACTGATAAATAAGTAGCTATTATTTGAAGAAGATTTTGTGAAAAGAGAAGGTGAAACAAAACTAGATAATCACATCATTCAACTTAGATACCTATTTTAAATTAGCCAAATTAGGAGGTTGGAACCAAGAGCTCAAAGTCCCTCTTGGCCATGGATAAAGACGGTTCTCTCATCTGGAGAATTTAAAACCCAGCACGGTGTTTTGAACGTTTAGTTAACTTCTGATAATCTAAAGGAAAAGGGGTGGTACTCTCTTCTGAGAGCTGTACTGAACTCTCTTGGTTATTTCAGATAACCGCTACTCATCTCATTCCTTTATCTGTCCCTTATTTTATAGCATTCCTGCCCAACTAACTTTTAAAACAAATGAGTGTAATTTGTTTTCATTAATTCTATCCTTACACTTCCAGGCAAACCCTTAATTATTCAGTGATCGTCCCTCACTTCTATTTGCTTTCAGACTCACCCAATTAAGAATGGTGGTTTGGATCTGAGGCTCCTTGAGGATTTTATTTTCTCCCAACAGAAGAATCACAGACTTTATTTAGAGTCTGTTGCATCTAGAAATCATCGTGTTATCTCAACAAGACAAATTCATGATTTAGTACGTAATGATACCCAAGGAGGCTGTTCTCACAAATTTAATTAGTGGTTACAAGCATAACATGAATCAGTGTGTTGGTTTATTATTGTGCTGCTCTCTGCATTTTTTCCTGTTTAAGCACACATTACATTGCTAAATGTTTGACTGACACTCTTGTATGCTAAATTTACACTGAAGCTCTACATAATTATTTCACTATCAGTTCTACATCTGTGTTTTTTTCCAGTTTCCTGTTTCTTATAGTCTAAAGGTCCTTGCTTTCTAGATTGCTGTATTCTAACCACTCTCATGTTTCTGTGGAAACAAAGGGTTTTCCCTTCAGCCTTTACAAAATTTCAAATCTTTCCTCTATTCTGTATAATCCTTTCTTTTCTGCTGTTTGAAACCTTGGAAATAACATGCAGATCTCCTCAACAATAAGCTGAAAAATACTTCGGCAGGAATTGCTTCATTGATTCATACAAACTTCTCATAATATAGCCTCCATAGCAGATGTATAAATGAGCAACATTAACATGAATACTATTTGATATAAAAATGTTTGAACACAACTATTGCAAAACTTACACATTACTACTCTATTTCTTGGCTTTAGATTCAAGATCAGAAGCAAAACAATCAAACACTCACTTGAAAGGACTCCAAGATGAAATTTGGCAGCTGCCAAATGAAACGCCCCTAATTCTGCTTATCATCCAATTCTGTGCTGCCTCCCCCTCCCCCAAAATGCATTATAAATTTAGGGATTCGGACCACAAGGATGAATTAACCCCATGAGTGGAAGTTTAACTGAAAAACATCGAATAACAGCAGATTATGCTTTGGGCTTTCTTCTCCATTCAGAATATAATGGTTTGCAAAGTGTAGCTTATTCTAAACATATGTTTTGTTTCTGATTACTGACAGCATATTCAAAGACTATGATATAAGGCAGGGTCATAACATCACCAGCCAAGGACTCAAACCTGAAAATACTTAAAATAAATAATTCCAACCCCCACCTCTTTCCTCCCTTGCCAGTTTACATAAACCATCCAGTTTCATTGTCCAAGACTTTACAGAAATGTTGTTTTCAGTAAAAGTATTTGAATGAAGAGTATTTTTTTTTCCAAACAGGAAGGTATAGAAGAAATGAGAATCAGAGAAAACAGCTTGCTAAGTGGCAGAGAGCAAACATGATCACCTACTGTGATCTAAGTTCTAACCACGTATCTGCTTTACTGATGTTTTTGTTTTGATTAACTGCCATATTTGACATCTGTCTTGGTATGATCTGCAACTGAATCATTTAAGCTTTTTCCTGGAATTTCGCTTTTCTACAAAAAGTAGCTAGTCCTAGTTTCTCTAACATGTCAATATTTCATTTCAAGCTTAGCACAGACATTCTAAGTATGTATTCCTAATTTCAGAGGGATGCATAAAGCCATAAATATCCCAAAGCCACTTTGCTTTAATTTAGATATCCTCGTGCTTAAGTATTATATCCAATAGTGATATTCACAAAAAAAAATACCCATAAAGAACAATGTACTTTAGAAGCAATGGGAACCAAGTGACATAAAAAATTTAAAAAATCATAGATTTACCTTTCTAAGACACAGACACTGAGGTTTACAGTCAATAAAGCACTCCTCTTTAATGTCTGGGAAAACTGTTAAATTAAGGAAACATACTATAGTGAATATTTTCTGCCTGTTACTAATGAAGAGCAAGTTGCTCTGCTGTATAAAGGTTGTGTCGTCTTCTATCTTGTGTTAATTGCATGTTGGCTTCTTTAAATAAAAGGTTGGGTTTTGGTCACCATTAGACTTCCCTGTGAACAATAAGGCTGTAGCACAACAACAGGAGTTTTGGTCTCAAGATGTCCAGGGATCCATCAAGGAGATTTGAAGCAAACAGTGCATCCACAAGAGATTTACTTATGTGTAAACAGTTTTGAAATAATTTAGTATACATAGAAGGCTTATATATTGTAAGATTTTTCATAATAAAACCACTAAATTCGCTTTCAAGCCTCTAAAGCATGAAAACTCCTTGCCTCCCGTGAAAAACCTGTTTTTCAAGGATAAGTAATTTTCAAGCTTTCTATGCTCATTTTCTTCCAGGCTGAGGAACCAGATGTCTTAGATCTACTTATTTATAAAAGTCTCAATTCCTTGCTGCTCATTACTCCTTAAGTTTAGTACTGCAAAACTAGTACCACTAACTATCACTGAAACGAGCAAGGCGGAATTCTTACTACTGTGCTGCTAAAAAATTAGACTTTTTATTAATTATAAGACATATCCACAGCATAGCTTTTGTTTTAAACTACCATGACGATACAATAAAATGCTGTTCAGGATAAATAACAGCATAATACTGAATTTTTAAAATACCTATTGTGAGAGTGCTGTAGCAGGGAATGAAAATTGTGATTCAGTGGACAGATTTGCCATATGGTAAGCTTTTAGTGCCAGCATTAACTGAATCCCCCAGACCAGCATTTTGCTTTTCAACAATCGATAAAAGAAAAACTACTTGTATGGAGAGAGAAAAACCAACTCCAATTGATGTCAGATCTGATCTCAGTATAAATTGTCTATACCGATATCTAATCTTCTTTTCAGAGGAAACTATCCTTGCAAGTATTTTCTGTCATGAGTATTAGGCACGTACAGATGCTTTCAAGCAGGAGTGAAGGATTTCAATACTATAGTCTCCAGTGCTTTTGCTTTGCTTCTAGCACTTGCTGCTCCATTGCTTTCTCTCACCTAGCTAACAAAACAGCCTCTCAACAACTTTTCTACAGAGGACTCCCCAGGGCCCTGACCCTCTAGTTTCCCTCGCTTTATTGCGGGCATATTCTGCGAGGCCAGAAGTAAAGACATATTCAGTCTCTAACCTACCATGTCACAAATACCAGATCTGCAGAAAAGTATCAATTATATCTATGCATATTATGGAGAGCACTGACGTCCTGGAATGGATCATGTGCTACATAGCAACTTTTATATCCCACTAGAACACTAAATTTCTGTAATACGTGCCCACTGCAAACATCTGGCTGCAAAACAAGAGAGCTAGTCATTACCCGTTAAGTCTAACTGAGCAGAACAAGGTCCCTCTGAGCTTTTCTTGGCATGCAAGAAATTGAAGTGCTTCTGTGAAGGCCTGACCTTGCTGTCCCAATGAGTTATACAGAAAAATTTTGTTGACTTCAGTGGAGTTTTATCCAACTCTTGATAAAATCATAGGTTTCCTTTCTTTTTTTTGAAAGTGCATCTGTTCTAAGTACTATCCTTAAATACATCTGCCACTGTACATGTCAAACCTCACTTGTAGTGTTTCTTAGGCCCCAAAGTGGGCAATCGCATTTAATTTTCCTCATTACAAAGTAGAATATACCAGAACACCTTCAACATTTTCAAGTGATGGGGCAATATGGTACTGCTAGCTTGAGAGAGCTCCCTCCAAACTCAATTCTTACTTCAGATACATCAGGAAAAGAATCAGTTATGATTTCTAATTTTCTCCAAATCAAATGGACTATGAAGCACAGAAATTCCCATTAAAAAAAAAAAAGGAAAAAGAAAATTAATCTATTGATGTCTTACCTGTCTTTGATTTGTATTAAGAATGCTATATAATGAAAAACTTAAGATTTTTATTACAGGAGGACTTACATGTGTGTGTATAAGACTGTTTTACAGGGAGAACGAAGAAAGAGTTATCTGCTCCAAAGAGCAAGACACTGAAAAGCAAACTCTTAGAACACACATTCAGCATACAAAAGACACTACTAAACAGCTGTAGATTCATGCATTTTAGTTAGAGAAATGTTGGATACTTAATACTGCAGATTTCATTCATACAATTTTCAACAGAATTTGCATGCATAATCAGCATGAGGAGGAATATACCAAAAAGGGAAATGTTTCTCTTTAAAATAATCTTTTCCTGGAGGAGGGGAAAAAAAAAACCCTAACAACAAAAAAAAATCCTACCAAAACCCAAAAGACTGAGACTTCTTAATTAAAGCTGAAAAAAAAAAAGTCATGCTTTTCTGAATCTTATAAACTTTTCCAGGACTTTTTTCCATAGCTTAAAGGATACTGAATTAAGGTTTAATTTGGATACCCATTAAAACACATGGATCTTATCAAGTTTCATGAGTCCACTAAACTGAAATGTTAAGTATCTTGAGAAAAGCCAGTCCAACGACATTTCTGTTTTGACCCCAGGCCAAGACAGAAACTAGAGAGAATTAGACTATTTAACTGAATATTTCAGAATTTTGAAGGAGTGTTCATTTGGCTGGAAAAAAAAAAAAAAAGATGACTGTTCCAGGCACGAGGGGATCCTACATTACAGGAAGTATTTCATGCATCTGTATTCATTCCAAAGTTTCTTCTGTATAATACATCTGTCTTATTAATGCAAAGTCAGCCCTGGGAATGCCTGGAGATGCTGGAAATGAAATCAATTTCTATTTTATTCAGAGAAAGAAAATAAGAAGAGAGAAGGCTTTAGAAAACCTACTGTTGGAGAAAGGGTCAAGAAAAGCAGAAATACCCTAAATATAGCCTACGAAGTGGAGAAAGAATTGAATCAAGAAACTCGTTTGCCATTCACATGAGACAACATTTGTGAGCTTGTGTCCTTAACAAATATTGGTCTTTCCTTTCCTTTGACTTAAACAACAGTGACCATCAGGATAAGGGTTTTTTTGCCTTTAGATTTCTTTCCTGTTCTTGATGCGGGTGTTCCCCTACATAGATTCTGTTCAAGGACATTTTCAGTTTCACAAACTCGGAGGTCCATGACAGATGAACATAGCTAGCCCCAGGGTGGATACTCTGCTCCCACAGTGCCAAACAGTTGGGGTAAGCAGCATTTTTCAAACTGTGTCTCAAAACCCCTTAGGGAGTAGAGGAGAATTCAAATGGCATTGCAAACCATTAGGAAAAAATATAAGTAGAAAAAAAAGGAAATAAAAAGTACAAAAAATTGAAAGCAGTGGCTCGACTTCCCTGGACTAGGGCAAGGGGATGGAGAGTGAAGAATGTTGCAGTTCCTCAGTTGTGGATGTCTCTCTGAGCCAGGAGTTGTTGACTTCTTTTACCTGCTGGTGATTTTCTAGCTTTTTTTTTTTTTTTTCTAGGTCAAGGGACTAAGTATGTATTGTGGTAGCCAGAAATTACACATGGTTCTGATTCTGCTGTGCTAAAGAGGGATGTCTTGACTCTGAATACTGCAGGAAGACATGCAAACCAAGATTGGGACTTTTGGAAATTGTGGGAAAACCTGGTGTAAACAGAACAAGAGGTGTGACCAGTAAGGCAGTACCAAAGACAGTAACTGTTTTGTTTTTCGTGGACATAGAAGAGGACAGAGGCTCAGTCTTTTCCTCTCCCTTAACTTTCCCAGCCCCTTTGCCCGTCTGTGTTTGCAGAGCCACAGGACTTGCCTGCCCAGCCTTGTGGGCTCTGTATCAACTAAGGAGAAATGCTGACCTTTGAACTAATCAGGTCCAGCATTTTTGTCCGAGTTGGGCAACATCATACGGAATGGCTTGGGGGTCAGTTTGGTCAGCAAACCACACAAACTAGAGCACAAGGAATAAATCAGCCAAAATGAAAACAGAGTATCAGGCCTATGAGAGAACTGATCCTGGGGGAAGATGGGGAAGAACAGAATTTATGAGTTTGGGAGTGGAAGTTATGTTTTTTACCCATTTCTAATAATTTGTTTTCTTTTCAGAATTCATAATTCACATGGGGCCTTGAGGGAATGATATAAAGAGGCAATGCTTGGAAACCAAAACTGAGAAAAGATTTCTGTAAACTCTTTAAATTTGAAACTGCTGGGTGTAGGACCGCTCTGACCTGAGTGCACTTAGAGAAGCTGCAATTCATAATTGTTTCCAAATGCATTAAGCAGACAACCCATTTCCCAAAAGGCATATTTATTTTACAGAAATCAACGAACTATAGACAGAAATCAATCAGGTATCCAGCTTACAATATTTTAGGTTTTCTGCAGCTGAGAATAAAGTGTTACCAGTTATTGGAATTCTTTTTGAGTGAATGAGGAAAACATCTGTGTATAGAGCAAGTGATGAATACATTCTGATAGCAGAATGCTCCACATACTTATCGAAGTTTATAGAAATAATAAGATTACAAAACTGACACTAGTACAAGATAAACAACAGTTTGGTGTAAAGAATGTTTTTTAATGACCTGTTCTTCACTTGAATGAGTGCATGCTCTTAGGTACTCATACCAGCACTTAAGCCTCAGGTACATATTTATTTTTAATTACTTTGATACAGCTCTGAATATTACAGAGCTGGATAAGAAATTGCAAATAGTTGCCAAATCCCAGTGATTTCATCAGGAAGGAAATTCAGTTTCGGAATCAAGTGTAAGACTATAAACATAGTATCTTGATTTTAATGAAGAGAAATAAGTTCCTACTCAGCTTGTGTGTGAGCTTATACTGTGTATTGATTTTCTCTAAACTATACTTCATGGTTGAACATGGAAATTTTTGGCCTAATGCCACCTTTTTCAGAGTTTAAATCAAATCCCTTGAGCCTTTCTGGAATAGCTAGAAACTAAAAAAAAAAAATAGTTAAAAAGCTAGTTCTTTCATTTTTATCTATCAGTAGCAAATCATTAAGAGAAAAAAAGACAACTGAAACTCAACTTTCTTACTAGTGTCAATGGGAACTGCTTAGCATACCAAACAAGGGTAAAAAGTGGAGAAAAACAGAGTTGTAAGTTTGTGATTAATACTGAAATATTCAATCAAATTTCTACCTAATTCTACTAAATTCATTGTGTCACTCTAGAAGCAAACACTATATCCAGTTTCCCTGACACTGCAGTCAGTGGCTAAACATAAGAACGAGATCAGACTGAAATAAATTTAAAAAGTAAAGTTCATTTGTCTTATAAAATGCAAAGTTCAGTTCTTATAATTCAAATGGCTTCAGACAACACTGATGCCTCGTGCTTTTTGCAGGCCAGGAACAGATATAAAAGATTCTTTGGGGTAACTCTATTAATCCTAACTTCTAAAGAAATGAAACACATGCGCTTGAATATTCTACCACTCTTCCCTGCATTTATTCTTTTGACAATTTTTCTTGAGAAACCATTTATGAAGTTCTAGTTATTCACAGTTCCATTTATAAAGCGAGCCTGAAGCTTCAAAACGGCTAGTGCTTTTTATCAGTTTAGAATAACCATTGTCCCATTTCACAAGGCATTGTACAAACAAAAGCCAGAGCCCTCTGCGCACAAAGCCACAAGCTAAATGTTCTTGACCCTGAAATATATAAAACAGTTGAAGGACTGCTGCAAAAATAATATCAAAATACTCCAAAGAAAGCTCTGTACACTGTTTCTTTTTCTCCTAGACAAATCGACCCTAGTGACACAGAGCAGTGTTTGGAGACCACCCACCTGCAAGCTGACCAGTTTCTCCACCACTTCATCAGTGAAAACTTGCAATAGTCAAGTGTACTAGAGGCTCCAAGTATCATCACACTGATCTGAACATAATAATTGTGAGTAAGGAAAGCTTTTATTTACACTAGCGGGGGCAGGAAAGGTATTCAGCCCTAGAGAGCTGCTTGCAAATCCCTCCACAATGCAGAAAACCATCAGGAACCCTACAACAACATTTCAATGGGGTGAAGCAGTTTTCTCGAGAGTTTGAAAGCCCCTCTGTCACAACGCTGTCCCCTCATAGAAATTTATTAAAATCACCTGCAATATCATCTCTTTTCTTAAAAATAATTTATTATGAAACTAAGGCTCTGCCAAGTGTGTTCAGGCTATCTTCAGCCTATTTTTTCAAGCGATTTATAAAGTAATATATATGGGAGAAATGTTCCTAAGATATAAATGCATAAAGAAAGCAAACAGCACCTTCTTTATCCCAGCTTAGCACCGAGACAGAATGCTTATACCTTTGTGTTTAGCGCACTCCCCAGAGTCCAGGTGGTGTTGGTTTGAACACTTCTAGCAGGTATAGGAGCTGGGTCTCCTCTGCTCTGGAACAGTGCTTTAATCCTGAATGCATTGCTCTTCTTCCAACACCACCTTCTTCAAAAGCAAAGAGTTCAAGAACTCCTCCTTTGGAAGAAAGGATATCAGCCTTCAAGTAAGGCAATCTTGCAAGAGGTGGAGGCTATTTTCTTGACACTGGAGAGGACCCGAAATCTCTGACTTTGACACCCCTCTGCATCCTTGCACAGATAGCTCTAAGGAGCCTTCTCTGGTCAAGATAACTGGCCTCTTTGGACCCCATCCTGAGGTCCATGCCCTCCACTGGGCACTATGCAAGCAACTGGAGTTGAGCATACTACGTAAAGTAGGCTTTTTACTCATCCCATTTCAGTAAAGTCATTTTTGTACCCTGAAAAATTATCATTATGTAATTTAGATGCATTAACTTTTGGCTATATCTTCAATGCCTCTGAAGGGGAACGGTTAGTGTACTATATATGAAGGGACTATTAACTCAGATTAAAGAGGGAACTTGGCAGATACAGCACATATACAGGATGAATTTTTATTTTGAAGCTGAGAGCAACAGCGAAAATTCTCATTTGCCCAAAGGTGATCATGTCAGATGACATCATATCAGGTAGCATTAAATAGCCATCAAACATTATCTGACACTATTTTGCTACACTTGCATAGCAGCAACTGAAATGATAGAAACAGTCATTGTATAAATAGGAACATACTGAAGTTATTTGGGAGTGTGAGCAGGTGTCCTTAAGTGTAATTAGCACTTCACAGCCCTTTTGTTCCTTTAGACTAATCTGCCTAGAATTATCAACTTATAATGGCGTACAGCTGCTGAATAGATCTCCCTACATCTGCCATGCCTATCAACCTCAAAATCTTTCTCAGTTTTGTGAACCAGCTTGAGAATTAAGAAAATAAAAATTCAAACAAGAGAATGTGTACTTCAAATATTTATTAGCATTGTTCCTCTCCTCTAACATGCTAGCTACAAGTTAGGCTGAGTTTTCTAATGGTTTGTACTTCTTGCATTTCAGAAATAATTACAAATACATTTCACATCCCATTCTCCCCAACATCCTTTTTAACCTATTTTGAAACTGAGCAATCAAAGCAACATGTAGCAGATGTAGTTGAATATTCAGTGTCTTGAACAGAGGGGGAGGAACAAAAAAACCCCACCTTGATTTATGGTCAAAATCTGGTTTTCCATCTATACTCGATTATTTTCCCATTTCAACCTTTATGTACAAAGAAATACGGCTCAATTTAAAACATTTAAAAGAAGAGACATAGGCTTTTGGATTTTTTTCCTGAATTCAACTCTGATAAGCCTATTATGCATTGTTAAGCTAAGAGTAAAACCTCAATTCCAATACACCTTTTAAAGCTACGGATAACGTGCTTCTATTTAAATCTGTAGCTTAAGATCCCTTTAAAACCAAGCGTCCAACGTGGGATAGTATTTAAGTTTTTGTCCACTCACTGCCATCCCTTCTCCCCAGAAAAAAAAATAAAACAGACCAAAGAATTGATTTGTAAATTGGCTTTAGGCAACATCAATCTGTTTTTCAAGAAAAAAAACAAAAGTGTGTATAAATTCTGCTACAAGAGAAGATCTGTCAGGGAAGAGAGAGTTCTTCTCTACCAAAGGATGAGTTAGCAATTAGATTAAAATTAGAATTACATGGCCACATTTTCCAGTAAATATTACAGAGGAAAAACAAGATTTATAATGTTACAAAAATGAGTTACCAGAGTTACCAAAAATAAATATGAAAACAAAAGTTACCAGAAATACCTGGCAAACGTGTTCCTCAGGCTTATGTCAATATTGCTAGTGTTGAAAATAGAAATATTATTTTGTTTCAATTTCTTCATTTCAAAATATTTTGTTATTAAATTCACTTCTATTTAAATTTAAGAGAGCAGTAAACAAGATACTGAAGAGTTGGCTCTTTCCTCTGTGCTGTGACCAAAGTTTTGATTAGAGCGAATTTGCCATGAAGCTGTTGGGGAATTCAGAGCAAACTCTCCAGCTGCCACAGCAGCACACAGTGCCAACCTAAACCTGCTGGGCTTGAGGAGGAATGGAAAGCAGATTTCAAATCCGTTAGGAGACATCGACAAAACTGTGTAAAGCAAGTCCAGTTAGTCTATGCAGTCTGAACATTTTATCCTGCTTGAAGAATTTCCATTTTCTGATAGGAGAAGACACCCTGTTCATACCTCTGGTTGTTAAACCTTGAGGGCCCCAAAAGAAAACAGCTGTAATCCATCCCATAATGAAGGCGGCAAATCATGTACTGCTTTCAAGTAGCTATAAAACAGTGTGTGTTAGCAACTCAGTAAGCTATTAAATAATCTTGTTCCTGGGCTTGAACTCCTTAGGGTCCCATTTAAAAGAAATTAGGATCTTTTTATATGCAGAAAACTCTAAAGTGCATGCTAAAATAATGTATCAAAAATGATATAAATTTAGAAGCAGTTGGTTGACTAAAACAGCTTTGCCAACAATGCATTTATAAATATATTGGTTGCTACTAGAAAATACTAGAGCTATTACAAAGGTATATGAATGCATTAATAAATCATAGCAATTACACAGCATTTTACATCTTTACAGTGCCATGCAGAAGTGTAGTACACAAATACCTTTCATTATTAGACTTTTATTGTTTAGCTAGATGATTTTCCTCACACTACTGGTGGCAAATCTCACAATTGGCTATTCCCTCAGACTCATCCACCTTTTTCCAGCTGTCCCTCCGTTTAAAAACTTAAACAGGCTTAAGTTTTTTTGTAAAGCAAAGTAGGGAGCTTCAAAATCTCAAAAATTATGAACCAATACCAGGTTGTAAACTATTAAACTTTCTTTGGAGTAAAGAAAAATCAAACCTGTTCTACGAATGCCTAGATTAAGTTCCTTTTGCCTTCAAAATTTCTTTCAGACTAAAACTTTGTGCTCCNCCACCTTTTTCCAGCTGTCCCTCCGTTTAAGACACTCTCATTTAACCCTCAATACCACCTTCTTGCCTCAGTCTACAAATTCAGCACACCTGCTGTAGTGGAATCTCCCACAAAAATTCTCAGGATGATAAAAAGATAGGAATTCTCCGACTTTGTATCAGAAAATACTGATTTATTGAATCAAATAATTTTCAGAGCATATAAGTAAAATGGGAAAGACTTTTTCAGACCAGAATAGAATTTTTTGGTCAGACATCATATACGTATACAACAAAATAAAACAGACCCTCAAAAAACCTAGCTAGAGCCATTTCCTGAAGTTCACAATACACAGGTTCAAGTCAAATCGGAACCATGGATCACAGGTTTTTCATCTTATTCAATCAGTTTAGTTTGAGACAATCTAGACAAGTCTCTCAGCCTTAAAACTTAAACAGGCTTAAGTTTTTTTGTAAAGCAAAGTAGGGAGCTTCAAAATCTCAAAAATTATGAACCAATACCAGGTTGTAAACTATTAAACTTTCTTTGGAGTAAAGAAAAATCAAACCTGTTCTACGAATGCCTAGATTAAGTTCCTTTTGCCTTCAAAATTTCTTTCAGACTAAAACTTTGTGCTCCTGACATGCAGAGACCAGCTTTTTTACTTCAAGTCCTCTGAAGTATTCCTTTAACATAAAAGACAAAAAAAGGATGAGAAGGTATTTATTGACAATAAAGCAAAATTACATAATTTAGCCTTTATTTACAATACGCATTCTCATGGGGAGATGAATACTACAAGCTACATTCACTTAAGTAATACTTGTTTCTATTAAAGGGATTTTCCTAGGAGTTCCTAAGCAAGCAGCAAGTTAGTAAACTCATACTGCTCAGATACTTTTCTTTCCAAATTACTTTTGCAGAGTGGTCAGAGAATCATAGCTGCATACAAGCAATCATATTCTGGAAAAGATAAGCCTTGCCTTGTCAACGTTCTTAATCTCTTAAACAAAACACCACCTGTTTTGAAATTATTTTATGTGAAAAGTCATTAGATTTTGGTAAAATAACAGGGATAAATGAACCCTTGATTTAGACTACATGAGACATTTGGATTACACTATTGCTCTATGTCAGCAAAGCAAAGACAGTATAAACCTGGAGGAAAGCTCACTGAAGTTCTAAACCAGACTTGAGACAGAATAGGGTCAGCACACAGACCTCTGACAAAATGAATTTGGCTAAGAAAGTAGTAAACCTCCTAAGGGATCAGCATGAAAAACCCTAACCAAATAAGTGTTTCTCTTCAGTTCTTTTCTGTTTTTTCCAATGCAAATTCCATTCTTGGCAACTAAAACAATACAAGTCCAAATGAAATAATTTATGGACAGCTGTGGCATATTTCTTTACCTGGGCTCTAGAAGCTGAAATAGAAATCCTGTTCAGTATATAGAATGACCAATATGAGATGAAACACAGATGNCCCCCCTCCCCCCCCCCCCCTTTTCTTTCTTTTTTCAGAAAACTCTGGGAGGTCCTGAAATATAGACCCAAATTGGCTACAAGCTTGAATTTGACAGAAATTTCATCACAATTGTGAATTCCTTCTATTACATGCAAGAGCAAGATTCCTGTTAACTATAATGGGATGATATCAAAGAATCTGAAAAAAATACTATCCCATATCCCACTTTTGCAATTTTGAATTGCCCACATGTAAAGCTAGATCACATTCTCACAAGGAGCTTTATCTCGATCAATTCTTTTTGAATCTGTGAGAAGTAGACTGTAGAATTGAAGACTTCTCAGCGATACAGAATTCCCACAAAACCTTTCCTGAGGTTCCCCTGTAATAGACTGTAGTCACCTTAGTTCTCTCACCGTTTTTTTTCTTACATACATTTGATGGATCAGTTTGCCTTTGATGACCCAAACGCTACAAATATTCCTGGCATATACTGATAACATCAGAACTGCTACTGAATAAAAAAAATAAATATCTTTGCATAGCTACAAGAGTACTGAAGGTTTTTTTTAAATGGTGGTAGATGTTGTTCTCTCAAGTCAATATGACCTTATGGGTAATCTCCCTTGCCTTTCCCATCTCTGAGCCAAAAAACAAACACTTGCATTACTCCACTGATTTGCCAGTTCAAACATGAAGAAAACAAACCAACTCCCCACAGTTAGTAAAGGCAGATATAATCAAAACCATAATCCTTTTATCATATACAAAATGCACCGAAGAAGCCTTGTACTGTTACTATGAAGTGCCCAAGTTTGTAATTGTCAGATAATTTCCTGTCCTACTTCTAGCTATAAGGTAACTACTTATTGCAACTTAAGTGAACTTACTCTGCCTGTCTGCTGCTGCATCAGTCTTCCAGTTAAATTATACTTTCCCTTAATTTGAAGAACTCCACTGATTTTACGTGCTAGGATAGGGAGGGCTTATTCATCCTAGAGACACCAAGACTGCCAGAGCAAGGATAAAAGACTGGAAAAGGTTAAATGCAATCGGCACAGGGAAGTGGAGGGAAAAAGACTGGAAAATAAAGAATTATAGAAAACCAAACAAGTCCTTGTTTGGAGGACTGAAAAAGAGACATAGCACTCCTTACACCACCAGTTAGCCTGTAAGAAAGCAAATCTATGCTTCTATAAAATACTTTTCCCCAAAGAATTCTCAGTTTCTGAACAGGGACCTGTCCAATGCTTTTCTGATATATTCCATCCAGTTTCTCTTCCAGGTGCCAGCTGCCTAAAGCTTAATATTTTAACAATTCCAAGGCTCCTAAAATATGATCTCAGGTGCAGACATTTGAAGAAAGTTGAAGGCAGAAGAAATCAGTATCAGATCATAAAGTGCAGAACCTGCATCTCTAAGGTGATGGGACATGCTTTGGTGAATACCAGAATATGCTTTCACTGCCCCCAGAAGAAAATAGATACTTTTATCTCATACCAGGGTCTCCTTCCTTTAGTTTTAGGCATACTAGAACATATATACTGATCTTTGAAGTTTGCTTAAGGTAGATAATGTTGCTGACAAGCTGAATAAAAATCTACATAATTAAATGACAAATATGATGGGAACATGCAAGTCTGAATTGATATGGCTCAGGCTGGATTTCTCTGATTTCAGAATGAATGCCATAAGCTAAATAAATCATTTACATCTGCACTGTTCACCATCAGAGACATCAAATCTCATTAATCCTTGTTAAGTAAAAAAAAGCCTCCCTGTCAATTCCTTTCTTGTGTCAAAAAGCAAGTTGAGTAAAAGTGTTATCGAGCCCTTGAATATTCATGCACCTGTGCAACAGACCTCAGTAGGAATTTTGCTACCTATTCCAAAACACACTTATGTGTGCAACTTATGTGGCAACTTGGGCTAAGGAAAAAAGCATACATAAAAAAAATAGTAAAAGGTCCTTTACAAGATAATGGATATTTTTTCTGTTTGCAGTTTTAATATGCTTATATTGTTAATATTATCTTAATAATTGATAACCTACATACTGTTCTGTATTTGTACAATAGCATTTTCTTAAACTCAGGCACATACATAACAGATGTTTTATCTGACAAAGTCTGTGGTGAGTGATTGGACTGATGTTTGCCCCAATCCAGAGCTTTTCCTCGATTCTCCTGACTCCTGCTCCTTTTACATTTACCTTAGTAGAAATTCTAGTACTGCATCTCAGCTGTCAGTAGCAACTAAATGCTGCAAGACAGAAAAGGGCAACCTCTTAAGCTATATATGCAACTCCTCGTAGTGCAGTTAAACAAGCTTGCTTAAAGCACTATTTGACAACACAGCAAAGTGAAGGAAGAGCTCAGGTGAAACAAACTGTTCAACTTTGTGCTGGAACAGAAAAGTATCGACAGATCATACAAAACAAGGAGTCGGCTTAGCATCTCAGTGGAGACAAACAGGACTATGTGGGCACTGTGTCAGCATTCCCCTGCAAAGCCACCAACAAAAGTTTTTTAAGCCAAATTTATTGACTTTGAACGAAGGAAGAGACTCCCAAAGGATCAGTAATATTTAATAATGTGAGCAATGCCTTTCAGAAGTCAATATTTAGTGTTTCTCTTAGCCTGAATTTCTGATTATTTTACATTATCCCACCATCTTCTCTGACCTAAAAGGCTTTTGGCCATAACAAAGTGCAAAATATTCCAAACTATAAACAATGTAGAAAAGTGAGTGACACTGGCTGGTGTTTGGATGTGAATTTAATTGAACATGAAGACAGCAGTAGAATCATGCAGACCTGTCATCAGTATTGCTTTGCTGAAAGAGAAGTCAAAAGCAGAAGTTTTCTGACAGACTTACTGTATCCAACAGAAACCAAAGTAGCAGTGCTTATTCAGCCCCAAAAAACATTTAAGAGACCTGTCAGCTTGACACGCAAATGCTTTGTACAGTAATACAGTAGAAAAACAGAGGTATGAGAAAATGCAAAATTGTCAATAGACTTTACCATGAAATTATGAGCTTATCTACTGTTTTTCCAACTTTTTTTTCCATAACAAATCTGTATATGAAAAAAGCAGTCTTAAAAAACATATCTACTGAAACAGTGTGAGTAGTCTAGCACATATGATTGCACTAAGGCAGCATAGGAAATTGCCATGTGTAAGACACAGCAGAGGTTTGTAACTGTACAGGCTTAGCTCGCTTACAGGGTGACCTGAAGAATACTTGGTCAATGAAGACATAAAACAAAACAAAAAAACAAACAAAAAAGCATTACTTTTACCATATTTGGGGCCAGCAAAAAGCATGCATATACTCTGTTACAGTAGCTCAGCTGACGTGGTAAACTGTATAATCTCTGCAGTTTAGTTGTGTTTGTTTGTATCTGTACAATGCAGATATTCAATCCTACATTTGAGACTAATTAGGTTAAAACTAAAGAAAATTTGAAACATCTTAATCCCTTCTATTGCCAGGAGAAGTTATAAAAGCACACACGCAGACTACTGCTCTACTAGTTGCTATTACATCATCCAAACAACAGTAAGGTGAAAACCATAAATGACGCTGATAAGAAAGCATTGAAACCACTTGAGATTTAACTCTTTGCATAGTGAAGAATAGCAGTCTTAAATTTATTACTGTCATGTAAATTTTTGAGTGTTCAGATTTTTTATTTTAATGGAACATGCTTAATGTATATAAGGTTTATAATCACTTGTTTTTCTCAGTTTTAACTTCTGGTTTTTATTGCTACATTTCAATAAAAATAATGACCTTTTTCCTGTCACAAAAGATAAAAATCTGAGAAATACAGAAAAACATATAGAGAATAAAAAGAGAACTTTATAACCTATCATGAGGCATGTCTAGTGAAAGCTTAAATTTCTATTGTAATTTTTTTTAAAATACTTGAATGTGTTTAGATGGTTAATGATGCAGCAGTGACCAACCAATACTGTGCTTCTCAAGTGAAATGAGGCACTGACATTGAAGGAATTTTCTTAATAGAAAGGAAATTACTTTTTTATATCCTTTTTAGAGGGATAAGGTTACTTTAACAAACCTGAACACAGAACACATTTAACTCTTTGTTCCCTAATGAACTTTAATTTGTTACATTTTGGCTTAATGTAGCTAAAGAGGGAGGAGTTTCACATGCAACTTTTCATGGAAATTACCTGTTCTCTGAAAAGAAATTATCGTAATGGAAGTAGTAAACATCTTGGTTAGTAAAAGCTTTCCAGATCTACACTTTTCAGTAAAAATCAGTTGGAGTTTTAAAAGAAATTTCTGACAATTTGGTTTTGTGATTTCCATAGTACTTTCTAAAGAAGTTCTCCATATTATGCATATGTACTGTATACATATTTCATATAAAACCAAATCATGCACATACATATGTTCCTTCTCCTCTTGCATTTATATTTTTGACCGAAGATGAACGGTCCCTCTCTAGTTCCATCTTTTATTTTGCTTTTAAAGAAAATACTATAAAATAGCATGGTTACATCTATTATTGGCAATTTTCCTCTCCGTGAGATGTGAAATCACTGGTGCTTACATCTGGAAACGTGAGACAAAATGAAAGCTTCATCATGAAAACACACAGGGAATTCACATTTAGCCACCCATCTGGAAGGATTTTCAATGCAATTACTTATTAGAAATAAATACAGAGTTAGAAATAAGGTTCATTTCCTTTTAAGTTGATTTCTAGTAAGAAATAGGAAATATATTATGACTATACTGACTTGAGACCACTGTATTATTAGCTGTTTAATATCTTCTCATGCTCCTGAGTTTTCATTTTCCAACACAGTCTAACATCAAGTGCATTGTTCTGATTTTTTGTGCAGTCTGTCCCTTAAGGCAGTAGTCTACTGAGATAAAACGACAGAGGAGTTGCCAAATTCTTATCAATCTTTCAGCAGAGGTTTTGACTTGTTATCATAAGTGACAGTGACAAACTGACAGGTTAAAGTTGGGTAATAACAGCAGTTTTAGAAGTGTTTGCAGGTACGTTAGTACCTGATTCACTGGCCATATTTGTGAAAACAGTCCTACCTGTTCCCAGAGTTTGTGTTTATTCCCCTTTATGCTGTCAAATTAATACTTAACCTTTTATCTTTATATTTTTATCCTTCTGTGCAGGAAACTCAGAGGAATTTAAGAAATATTTTTTTTTTTTCAGATTGTAACTAGTGACTGAGGTTGGGGCTTAGAAGCCTGGATCCAAAATGAAGAAGCTGAATTGTTGCTGAGAATCATTATCTGCAAAGATATGAAGAAGTCTGATCAGTTTTTGCAGCTGTGCTGACCACAGTTTACCCTTTTCATTACACAAGCCTTAAAATATTCAGCAGTCTCCCAGAGTATTTTTCATAACATATATAAAAGGAGATTGGAACAAGCAACTACTGTTAACTGCTATAACAAACTACTCTATAGAATAAAGTCATCTAGTACTTGCACATGCAGTTAGTAGTTCAGACTTCATCTGTAGTCTTCAGTTTGTTATTTATAGATTATAAGCCTGCAAGGTACACACATACATATATACACACATGTATATAAATTAGAAATTGAAAAGTGAGCATTAACTAACTTCTGGCAGCCTCTTAAAAATATTGGAAAATTGACATAAAAAATTTGAAAGCTACACGTAAGTTATATTCTGTAATATCATTCTCCTACAGTCATACATACAGACAGAAGACAAATTTAGCCTTTCTTTTTATTTTTTCATTTTGACTGTTTTTTGTTGGGGTTTTTTTGTCATGTTTAGGATAGGTAACTTAGAAAAATCCAGATAGTTGGTGGTTACTGTCCACATAGTAGGAGACAGATAAGGAGCTTTTTGCAATTTTTTTTTGCCCTTTTACAATTTCAAGCTATCAGTCAGCATGGGAATCTGCTCACTACAGTTAATGCTTCGTTGGGAATAGAAAATCAATTACTATCTAAGGTAAACTGTACAAAGTGTTAGCATAAACCATAAGAACACTTTTGCTTGAAGGATTCTTGTTAAGGTTCAAGGGATCAATATTTTCCAGCAGGTCCTTTTCCTGCAAGTCTGATAGACCATATCCACTGATTTTAGGAGGCAATGAAACTGCCAATGGCCTTGCTGTCATGATCTATGGAAATGACATTCATAAGCACTGGGCATCCATGGGTAAGTCTCCTAGTGATTTTTCTCATTCCTTTTATTGAATGAAACCACTGAGAAGAGGTTTTGGTTTTTTTACTCTGATTTCTTTTATCTGTCTTTAATTGTTGTTAAACTGAAAACAATGAAAAGGGAGTTTTTGCTTTTTGTCAGGTATCAAAAATTTAAATACTCTGATTTATTTAAAGATTCTACTGTTTAGCCAAGGTATTTTGCCCAACCAAAGCACAGATCCCCTCCCCTCCCCGCCCTGCCCCCTGCACACGAATGAAAACATGGTAAAATTTTCTATATTTCTGAAAAGTATGGCAAAGTAAGATTCAACAAAACCTATTCTTTCATGAATGCCGTTGAAAAAACTTGGGAATTCACAAGACAGAATTATTTCATAATCTCTGCTTGTGTTGTCAATTAAAGCAATGAATGGTAACTGCTTTCCTGAAAATCTATTTCTGGAACATAAGTGAATACTTATGAATTATGTGAATTCATACGTATGTATTCAACTTAGGTAATTCATATTATTATACCAAATATTATACAATATATAATAATATGAATTACATAAGTAATCTCAGTAACTTTACTAAGTCATATAAGTATATACGACAACTTGTTTTCTTGACCAGCTTACTAAAAATGCAAAAAACTGCACAGATTTCTAACCTACAATAATTTGGTAACAAAAAATTTTGCTAATTATAAATATGCCAATCTTGCTATGATGTTGCCTAAAAAGGAAGCAGCTTTTCCTTTACAGCTACTGACATGCTTTGATGTGCTTTCCATTTAGCTGTTTTATATAGTATATTAAACCATAAAGTAAGAGCATCAGACAACAGCATCACTGTCTTCAAAAAGAAGCTTTTATTGCTGTGGCCAAAGTTTAATAACCATGCTGGAAGACGACAGGTCCAAAGCAGAGATGGGAAACTTGGGACCCCAGTAACATCTGGTGCCTTTTTCATGGGTTACAAAAGTTAAATTGCACAGCTCTTTGGAGAACCAGTTGTATTTGCTTCAATACCTAAAGATGATGCAAGCCACAGAAAAAGACAAAAAGGTCAGGGATCCTGATAAATCAAATATTTAGAACAGTCTATCTCTTTCTACAGTAGCTATCAAAAATTTACAGAGCCTTTCGGACTAAGCACCCCTGACAAATTTATTCCAGCATGAATATTTACAAAACTTGGCTGTCTGAAAGCAATCAACCTTAAGAATTTCAGGTAAATAAATCTCTGGTAACCTAGCAAATTATATGGCTGGGAGATTTTATATTTCTTTAGTGAGAACCTGACCCAGGTACTACTGGAGATAGTGATATCTTTTCATTTGAGTACATGAGGCTCTTGATTGATTGAGTCCAGGATTAGGCTCTTGATTTAAGTTTTAATTTTTTAATGTTTTATTTTTAAATAACATCCAATATTTAAAATTTCCTATGATGCTTAAGGACCACATGACAAGTATGATTCAAATGTATCATAGGAAAAACAGTCCCCTCCCTCCAGAACTAATGTTTAAAAAAATAGAGAGTAACTTTTTTCCAAGTTCTGCCTCATTGCCAAAAATAACAAGCAATAAGATTGTGTTAACTCAGTGTGCCTGATCCCAACCTACTATTCTTTATCCTTGTTTCTAAAGAAAGAAAATTAATAATACTTAGTGCTTTCTATTTCTCCTACTATACTTTCTCACCTATCACTGAGGCAAGTCAGAGTCGACAAGGAAAGCAGGTGACAGAGAGAAAGCAAGAAATTCTTCATATTTCTCTTATTTTCAAGTTTGAGAGTTTATTATTTTCATACAGCCTCCTTCCCCGCTTATGGGCCTCTCGTACAAAAGAACATATTCAAACCTCAGGCGCTCAAACTGGCCCCAAGAGCAGGGTTGTGGATGATGCTCATTCTCGTTCCTTTCTTGCAATAGACAAGAGCCTTTTTATTTTTCTGGTCATTCTTTTTAGTAAGAGTTGCATAACCATTGCATTTTTGTTTCACTAACTCTCAGCTAGCACCAAGAAGCATCCTCCTTTTTCCTGGACAGTTCAAAAGCTCATCAGCCTCTCCAAATTAACCTATTTAAGTCTAATTGGTTGATTCTTTTGTTTCTAAGCTTTCATCTACAGGGAGATTTCACCTTTGGGAATTTAGCTGAGCTGGATGAGCCAAGCATGCTTCCTCATTAATTTATGTTTCTGCTTATGATTTTAAAACCACAGAAATTAGGCTTTCCTAGGGATATTCCTCCCTTAAGCCACAAATCACTAGATGCCATGTGTTTTCATCACATCTTGACATTAACAATCCATTGAGATGCATATTACTATGTAACTAAAACCTGGTTAATAGTTTTGTTTTGATTATGATTTTGGACTGGGACCTTCAGTTGTGAAAGACTTGTCTAGAGTAAAACCCTTAAGGAATTAGAAACCTTACAAAAAAAGGACTTGAACATCTTTCTCGAAACCTTTAAACTATAGATTCATATATAATGCTATTATAAGATATGAGCCACAGTATTAAGAAGTTTACAAATGGACCCTTTCCAACTTTTAATTTTTTCCATTTTCAGTCGCCTGGGACTTCAGAACTATTTGAAAATAGATCTCTTATTTTATTATTCCCCAAACAGCTATCTGAATTTAAAAAAAAAAAACAAACAACAAAACACACAAAACACCCCCCCCCCATATCAGCAGAAATCTAGATATAATTTCTCCTATTTCATAGAAATTTATGAGCAAAATCTCATAGAGAGGAAGGCTTTGTGTGGCTTCCCTACACAGTAAATAAATTTAAAAATAAAACTACCACATTAAATTCTTCAAGATACTATAAGGATTTCAAATAGACAGAAGTTGTAAAATATCAACAGTAATTTTTCTCATTGTAATACCACAGATACCACATAAAAGTTTATATTAGTCCTCTGGTGTAGGTACTTTACACATGTAGTTCTTAGTACCCACAAAACCCATTCCACGGCAGTACTGGGAACCTGATGACATGGCACTCAAGGATTTATTCTCACATATACAATAGCTTGCACACAATGTGATTACATAGATACAGGCAAGACTGATGTATTCCCAAAGAAGGAGAAACTACTTTTGTGCTTCCACCTATTTTCACAAACCAAAAGTTACTATGTATTTAAAGTACTTTTAATTGTTGAAGAGTTTTGTTTGTTTAGAAGTTAATTGAATTAGAAGTTAGGTTTCTTTCATTTTTCTTTACAGTTCCAGTTCAAAAACTGCATTGCCACTTTGTATTCCTGCAGTAACCCGTGAAGACTACAACAGAAAGGGCAAAACAGGAGCTAAAAGAAATTAGCTTTAACCCTAATTGAATCAATGACTCATTCAATGAAACACCACCAATACACACCCAGCTCAGCTAGAAAAAAGGGCTTACAAAACAGACCTAGCCTGGGGAATTCCTCACTACAGAAAAAGTGTTAGAGACTTTTTTTTTTTTAAAGATGAAAAGCCTGAAACTATTTTCAAATTAAGCCAGGATTCATTTATGTATTTCAACATTACATTGTAGTACAAGGATAGCTGTAGATTCTCTTTGCCCTGCCTATGTTCCTTGCTGTTATCCTTATGTTTGATCTTGCATTGATCAATGTAAGGCATGACAATGATCAAAGGCATCACGATGCTTCAAGGACAGACTTTATGGAAATATGGGGAGAAATCTTTTCAAAAATTTTATTCACATAGCTCTGCATTCCCTGGATTCTTTCTAGTCAAGAACCTCAATTCACATATCTCTGGCTGTAGAGAGAAACAAAACCCTGTCACCCAAACGACTAGTCCTCTAAAAATGAATGGCACTTTGTCATTGACTTGTGAGAGACCACAACTTCAACCAGTTTCTCTATTTTCTTTTGATTTACTGTGCAGAAACACATTTGATTCTCGATACGTAAGAAAGCAGAATAATTATGTTATAAATTTTCCTCCTTTTTGTCAGAACAATGTACAGTGTTGCAGTATATGGGCATACCCCTAAGGATGAATTACTGTATTCAACAGAGTTCAACTGTTTTACATAACATTTTTATCAGAACACTTGAAAGCATGGTAGTTGTATGCCTATGTTAACCAGAAGCAGTCATGTTCAGGATAGGTATGTATTTGACTCTCTTTAGGCTGTGATTTTTATCCTTTGGAAACATATTCATTATCTTTTCCGTGCATTTGTAGCCATCTGATATTACAATGGTATTTTGCCTGCTCAAGATGCAATACGCCAATGCCACAAGATGACAAATAAAATTATGAGAATTAAAATAGTTGGTTACATCCAAAAAGATAGAAGTCCCTTCTGTATAACATTGTCATACAATTGTATGGCTGTCAATTTGTTCTTGTTGCTTTACAAACCTAGGAAAAAGTAAAATAGGGGAAGGTAAAGAAACAGAATAATACCAAGTGAAATGAGATCATTACAATGATCAAAATTGAAAGGTAATAAAAGGCTGACCAACTTTTTGTTCATCCCAGGCAGAAAAGGATTCAGCCTTGGAAAAAAAAAAACCAACCACAAAAACCCACAAAACTTAAATTCTTAGAAAGAAATAAAAGGTTTCCATATTTTCAAGGGCTGAGATAATACCACAGGCAAATACAACACAAAACTTTTAGCTTCACACAATCTCATGAGGTCATCCAAAAATCTTATTTTGACAGTCCAAATATTACACAAGTTATTCACAAACCTTTTAAAAGAGATAAATTCAAGGACTTTCTCTAATTTTCCCCTAATATTAAAATACTATGTTAGTTTTAAAAAAAAATTTAAAAATATTAAAAATAATTATATAATTATATAATTAAATATTAAAATGAAGATCCATTCACAGTTCCAACCCTGACTGTCAACTGCATTTAGCTACACATGTGGAAAGAGAAATGTAGCCTGTCTGGCATGCTACAGCAATATTCAGAAAAATTCCCAAATCTGTAAAGCAAAAAAAGACAACGCCTTCCCCAAAACATGCAAAAAAAAGCAAGTTCAAACCTCAGCACAGCTGATCCTTAAAGGACATGAAGAGAGGAAAACACCACGAATTTTATCCTACTAAACGACAGGATATTTTGCTTGCTTGTACACAGTCCTGTACAAAGGACTAGACATATGCAAAACTAGCAATAAAAGCATGAAATACAGTAATTGCTCATAACAGGAGCAGTAAAGGTCAGAGTACTGACTATTCCTTACTTTCTTCACCATTATCCTGCTGAACACACACTATCTATTTTTAAAATAGTAACTGTATGAATATATTAAATCATTCACCAAAGACCTCTCTATGCTATTTAGAAGAGACAGAGCTTTGACTATCTTCTAGAAAAAAATCCTGTAAGTGGCCTAGGGCACAGTTCATTGCTTCTATGCATCCGACACAATGGGGTATTTAAGGTGAAATGAATTGGACACATTAGTTTAATCATACCCTAAAGCACGTAAGGCAGTAATGCCAGAGAAGTAAGATTATTTTTTTTTTCTAAGAAAGTTTCAGAGTAAGGCCAAGGCTTCTATAAAATGGGATTTTGAGACCCTACTGATAATATATCTGCTGTCCAAAAAGAAAACAACATTAATGAAGAAATTCCTGCAGGCTGTTTATTGATACCAGATTTGCTTTAATAGTTAATCTCCCTGAAAGGCTATTAGAACAGTGATAATGACAAAAGCAGCTCTCCATACATATTAACTGTTGGGATAATGGTATAAACTCAGCTGAAAAATGTTAACACTTAACTAGCTATTTTCCACATCCAGAGAGGGCTTAATTATCCATCTAAGTATCTGAAGTAAATCATTTTAACTGGGTACTGCTTCCAATTCATGTTTGTGGGTTTTTTTTCTTTTATAAGCCCCTCATTTTGTTGCTAAATATAAGATGAATCACTGTTCACTGCAATCAACAGAAAGAAGTATATCACTATAATTGATCTGATAGGAAAATAAGAGGGAAATACTCTGACTTCATTTGAAATTACGCCATTGTTCCTGAGACACCGTTCACTCCCTGTCCTTCTGAAGTCCCTATCACATTTTCCTGGCAGCAGCCAGCACTATTTCATAGTTTAGTTACTTTATTAGGTGCTTTCAAGCATCAAAAGATGAAGATATAAATACAACCACACAATTCTGCCAACTCTTCAAAAATTGTTCTGTAAATCCGAAAGAAGAGTCAGGAGTGTGTGACCTCCCCATATTCGAAGCATATAAGTGAAGAGACTAATTACAAACATCCATGTAATACAATGATAGAAAGGGAGTGCACAGATCAGTAGGCAGATTAGCCAGAAAGCTAATCAAGTCAAAGTTTGCAGTTGCATACATATAAGCATTATAATCAATGAACCCTTCAACTCAGTTGATCCAGTTATCTTGATACTTTTACCAACTTCAGTAATTCTCTAATGAAAGAACTCAAAGATTACTCACCCTGCTTAATTCTGTAAGGGATACTTCTTGTCTGTCTAACATACGCCAGCAGAATAGATGAAACAAGATTTGTAACAGAGTCAAACATTTCTTAATTCTGAGTCCTGATAACTGAGGTGTTGAGGACCACTCAATGAACTCAGCGTGTTTTGATTCCATAAATGTCATAATATAGTCTAAATGGCAACAGTTCAATCCTAAATGGAACTGAAAGCAGTGACAGCATAAAATGCTTTTATGACTGGACAACAGTAGAGATGCCAAGTGCCCATTTAGCTCATTATCCAAAAAAATTGGTGTCAATTCCATGATTGAAAACATTTCCTTAAGTGAACTGGCCAGCTGAGGGAATTATATTCTAAATACTTCCTGACAGAAGATTTACAAAGTTAGTAACAGATTCAGGCACAGAACTAGTATATGGTTCAATGCGTCTCCTTCACTGAGGAAACTGGTAAAAAGAAAAGTGAAGGAATACTTTCAAAACTGACTACCGATTTCAGGAATCTCAATTTGAGTTGCCAGGTTACTGTACATTGCAGGAACTTGAACATCTGTACCAAATCCCACAAATATTACCTGAAACAAACATCTGTTGCTTGGTTTAGAGTGAGTATTCAAACCCAATCTTAAGAAAGAGCTCCTAGGCACCAACTGATAGGACGACTTTCTATAATGAAAGATGCCAACTGAATTCAGGGTAACTAAATGCAGCTGAAAAATATTGCTTTGCTAGATAAAATAACTCTACAGTTCATAGGACAGGAACTGATTGTTATTCATCAGTCATGTTGAAAAATAATTGATTCCACACAATTCCATTTCTAACAATGGAACAGTTCAAGGAGGAGGATACTCACCTTTCAGAACAAATAGAAAGCAGACTGTGCTCTAACAGACTTAAGAGGTTACAGAGTGAATATTAATTTGAGAGAACTGAGAGAGCTTGAAATTATTTTCTCTGAATTGGTTTAGGTGAAAAAAATTAAAAAATCCGGGTTCAGTTTTCAGAATCATCAGGAGTAGTGCCAGCTACTTTTTTTCCCCAGCAGTTGAGTTGCTTAAGACCTATTTTTGAGATGAAAGCCTGTACAGAGCCCATTTTATAATACTGTCCTAAACAGCAACTTACAGAACTCAACTTTGAGCAAGCGTCCCAATCCCCATTGTTGGTGGTTTTCCATTTCTTATTATCTATGTGAGATCAAGAAAGAAAATCACTCCATCTGTACCCCTCCTGGGCAAAGCCTATCCAGGAGATAAAAAACATAAGTAAAGTTGAATCCTTCAGCAAGAGAATTCACATAAGCAACCAGGCAGCTGTCACGTCACATTGAAATATTACTAGTGGGGACAACATCCAAATCTATGATGCAGCACTAAAATATTCAGTCAATATCCCATTATGAATCCCTGGAGCCATTCATGCTGTATTTCTGTCTACCATACTTATTTCAAAAAATATATGCTTTTGAAACAAAAAAAATCAATCCCTAAAAAAAGCATTATACAAAAACTGCTAATGGTGCATTGCCTTGTAAGTTGCTGTTGTGTTTTCTCATGGAGTGCAAATTGCAGTGAACAAAATTATCTTGCAAATTATGGGCTAAGGTGTGTTTTCCTTCTGATGCCTTCTTATAGGCAGATAACTCAGTAGCACATGCTAGCACATCATCATATCATTTCAATAGTACCTATTACTCATTACAGTAATTCTTCTAACTTTGCTAACAGAATGCCTCCAAGATGTTGATTCAGCTCAACTTTTCTCTTCATCACCAAGTACAACTAGTAAAGGGAAATAATTAAAAAATAGAGTACCATGCTGTTTGATATTTCCATCACATGAAACAGTCCTGATGAATTCTTTTCTACCTCACTTCTGCAGTCAAAACACAGCTAAAAATGTAGCTTAGTTTCAAAGGATCAAATCTGTTTTCTACGTTTTCAAAGGCTGAGAGGGTCTTCGGCTCCAGGTTTCGCTTTTTGCATTACCTATAGAACAGAAAGCCTTGACACCAGCTACTTACTCATATCATTCAGACCCCAAAGTGCTCATATGTACCTACTTACAGATACACTACTGAATGCAGTATATATGGCAAAAGTTTATCGTGTATCAGACAGCCCTATTTCATATACTTTTTACTCAATATCTTTTACTCAAAATTTAGTGTTTGAGATAAAAAATTTTAATCATTTTTAGGCATCCTCTATACCTGAACTGTGGTTATCCTACAAAACTTCTGACACTGCTTCAGTGTCAGCATGCTATCAAGGAGTATGCAGAGGCAGATGTGGATAAAATGCTGGTCCTGGTAAAATAGTTGGTGAAACTGTCTTGACTCCTGTTTGGCTGCAGGGAAAGCAGGAAAATGCTAAGTGAATGCTTCTAGTAGATAAAAGTCCACATTACCAATGTTTCCAAATGCATAGAGTTATTATGTAAATCAGTCTGTTTCTGGCAACGCTAAACAGCTGTTATGGCTGAAAGCACAATTTTCATTATGTGTACCTAACAGCAGGAAAGTTGAAGGTTAAAATCTTAATCTTCAGTTAGGCAATGTCTTATTGCTCATTATTGATACACTGCACTCATGAAATTACACTTCATGAATGTAAAACAAAACAAAACAAATTGACTCACTATATGCTAGCATGCAAAAGTCATGGAGGTAAGTAAAGAACTTATGACCGCAGTTTTTCAGGTGATTAAAAAATAAAAGAATATCAAATGTTCAGTTATGAAATTTAAAACAAAGGAAAGAAATAACTTTTTACAGGGCAAATATACAGAATTTGAAACTTGTGCTACAAAGTGTTGTGAAGTCCATTTGGCTTTAGAAAATGAGAATAAATATCGATAGAAGTAAAATCTACCTAGGACTTAAACAGAGACTCTTTTGGGGGGAGAATGCTCTCTGCAGAATGCTGGGGAGCCATTGAGGAAGGAGTACACCCCTGTGCTTCCCTGTTCTGTAAGCAGCTTTGTGCACCAACTACTCACTGCTGAGACAACTCAATGTTAGCTGCATAATTTTTTTACATTCATGCAAAACCTGTCTCCATTTAAAAGAGTTATAAAGATGCTTGGTTATTAAACATATAAGATGCATTGAGACAGCCATTGGATAAGTTTGCTCTCCTTACCTGTTAGACATTGAAATGCCTTAATGTGAGCCTGCTGAGACCCATTAAATCTGGATGGACTTTGAATTAGATTTAGGTGTTTACATAAAGAAACATTCTTATCACATCTAGTTTATAGCCTTCTAACAGAACAGGAGAACTAAGGAGCCTTCTCAGAAATTGCCGACTTTCTACAATGAAAAATATTCTCAGAGCACATTCTGAAAACTTTTATACAGACACTATCAAATGACTACATTATACCACCAGTTTGACACGTTATTTGTTCATTTGCAGGTGATGGTTTCTCACTGGAAAGGCATTTCAGCAATTTAAAGATGGTGGGTTTTGAGGCTATATTTCATTTTTCCATAAACTCTGATATGGCAAATCATGGCTGTGCAATCTGTACCTAACAAAAGTGAAGGGAATTAAAGTGGGATTTCATATTTAATAAAGATCTATAGCCTATCTATATATAACCCAACTAGAAGAAATAGATTTTGAGACAAAGAAAGCAGAAAAAGTGTTATAGATAATTACTTGGAACAGTTATGAAGTAAAATCCATAGAACCTACTGATATGGCCTGAATCAGAATTACGTATTTTTTTTTATTTAAAGAGGAAAAACAGAGATTAGTTTAACAGCTTTTTTTAAGGACTACTCAGTAAGCTAGTTTAGGGATGAAAGACTTATGTTCTAGCCTTGAAAAGCTACCACTGAAAGCTATTGCTGTAAGCTGACTGCTTGATGGCTCCTGCGAGCGAGCCTGATAGCCTCATCCCTGATGCTGATGAGCAGTAAATGCCCATACATATCACAGTACTGTCATTGCAAGTGCAGTCATGTGGCTCACTCGTTCCAGCAGCGAATCGGAAACCAGGACAGACTCAGACACTGACTTTTGTGTGATCTTGGGACTATTAAATACTGCGAGCTGTAATATTGTTCCTCTGGGCTGTGTAGAAGAGGGAGCTGTGGGAGGCTAAGTGGAAGTGGCAATGCTTCTGTAGCCACTGGCCATAGTGCATCTGTTACCTTCTGCAGGCATTATAGCTTCCATTTTGACATACTGAGTCTCAGAAAGCTTTAAGAGCAGATTTCCATTCTGCATTAAAATGGTAGTGCTCTGTGGGAACCAGTATGATTATGCAGTTAAACAGGCAGATTCAAGCACCCACATTTAAAATTGTTCAGTTAGGAGGGTATTATATTTTAGTTCCTTGCTGCCTTTCAGAAGAATTGGAAAAACTCAGAAAGAAAGATACAAATGTGCAGATATACATAAAGGACTGACTGATGTAAAAGACTGATTGTATTTATTACAGCTAAGCATTCATCATGGGACACTAGGATAATTTCATCTGCATAGAGTATTGACATAGGCTTCCACAGAATTAATATTTCAAATCACTCCCTTGTTCTATAAGGACCTTTCTGCATTTGTCAGTTTTCTGCATTTAATATAGCTGTTCGCATCAGTCTGAAGGAAAAGCTGTATCTAATTTGCCTAGTGATCCTATGAAAGAAACAAGTTATTCTATAACTGAGCACCATTCTGATTCCACAGAAATTTTGTCAGCACAGCCATTTCACTGCAGTTCCAGTGCACAGAAATATTTTCAGTCAACATTTAGTCATTCTTGCAAGTGTTATTAAATACTGTTAGTCATATACCAGCCATCTGCATCTTACAACACTTAGTTTAATCTTGTATTAAGAAATGAATATGTTATGGGGAAAGACGGGGAAAAATGGCAGACAAATATTTCTGAAAATCTAAAAAAGTATCTAAACTGAATAAGATTCCATAAGGTTAGCTTTGTTGTATATTGTTTAGTATTTATATTTGAGGTTTGAGCATTTTTTATAGTGGCATACAGATTACATCTGTTCATTCAAAATCTTATGATTACAAAACAAAAAGAATGAAAAAACAGAAAAAAACCTTAAGTTTTCACTTAATTTATCCTCATGAAAGCAGAAATACTATTGCTAGGTTGGAAGTGATCTATAGGGCAACACACTTGTGAGATAAATTTAGTCGTATTAAAGGAGTAATTCAAGGCCAACTACTGCTTTCTTTGAAAGTTAGTCCTCATCATCAAAAATAGTTTGTGGTAAATAATAGGTATGATAAAATCACTGTTTGTGTACTACAAGTCTTTTTCCATGCAAAACTAGATTTCTGATATTGTTAGATACCTCTCTTGGAATTCATTATTTGACTACTCCCTCAGTGTTTTGGTATAGGTTTAAAAAAAGTTAAGAATATTTCACAACTTTGACATAAAATTTATACTTAAAAAAAATTCTCTTTTATAAGGTGGTGGTTTGTTTTTTCTATAACCTTCACATATTACCACATAACCGTGTTACAGTTTTAATACACAGAGGATTTTTTTTCCAAATGTCTTTGTTTTAAAGAAATAATCTTAGATTGAAATAACTATACCTTAAACTGGGTTTAAAAGTAATCTGTGCTTAGACTGTACTAAAATTATCCCCACTTTAAGTAAAAATGAAATTCATATGCAAGCATAGTCATGTGTATGTAGTGTATATGAAAACAGGACAAAAAAAAACCCCTCTTTTCCCAAAAAATCACCTGCTACTGCTAAGATACAACTTTGTATCTGAACTGTACAGTGTTTTTATGACACTGTATCCTCTCCCACCCTTCAGTCCTGCCTCTCCACATCCCTTTGGGCTACACATAAAAACGCCACCCTAATTCAGAGAGATGACACTTTTTAAAAACAAAAGATGATGTTTCTAATTCCCACTGTTAGAAAGTTTATGACTTTAATCATACCTGACATCAAATTCTAGTCCCAACCTGTACGTTGAACACGTTTGAATGGCTGAAAATTACTTTTGTGGGGTGTGGAAACACTAGCAATAAATAAGGGGAAAATTATGGTTTCATCTACCTCTGAATGACTCGTATTTGCAAGGGTATCTTCATCTCTTTTTAGACATAGTAACTTACATCACAAAACACTGTCAACATTTATTATTGAACAGAAGACTATCATTTAAAGCTTTACAGACTCCTGAAATTGTAGTTTCTGCCTCATCATTGTTTGTCAACTAAGACAGAGGTTTTGCAGGAAGCTTTGAATTTAAGCTTTTGATGGATTGCTTATGTAATCTATACAGTTGGATCCCAGACAAGTGGTGTACAAAGTCCCCTATCGCATGAACGTATCTAAACTCCTCAGATATCTCAAAGCCTTAGTACTCATTTAATACATTCCTGAAATTAATTATTAAGAAGTCACCGTGGTAAACCAATTATTTTTTATTAAAATAGCCATATCATTCATTCTAAAAGCATTTGCACATGTAATAATGCCCATTGAAATGCACTATTACTAACTGCAGTTTGGTCCTAGTAAATCATAATCAAGTTCTTCACTTCAAGAAACGGAAGCTTTTTCCAATGGTTTGTACCTTCCTTCAAGTACTAAGCTTTAAAATAGAGAAGACTCTGAATCATGATTCAGAAATAAATTCTATGTACCTTGCAAGCCAGTGAAGACCCAAGATGAACACCTGTTCACCTACCCAACAGCACAGTGCAAGCTTACACTGAGTTCTGTGCAAAGAAACATGATTGCATCCTGTTGCAATTTCAATTAAATCTGAAAAGTAAAGTCTCCCCATATGCAGGAAAAGACTGAATATCCCTGCCTGGTCATTTCTGACATCTGTAACAAGTTAAAGGGATGCAAAATGACCACACTCACTTATGTTTCGTGACCCCTTCAGGGCAATTGGTCACAGTGCAGACAAGGGTCTGAATATGCAGCTAATGCAAATCCTTTAAACTTTTGATGCAAAAGACACGCAAAAAAAAATATCCAGAGAGTTAAATATCCTCACACAGCCTTACCCCACTGAATTGCAAAGCTAGAGGCAGATACAGGCATTTAAGACATTAGATGGTGAAGATTCAGTTTAGGATTCTCTGTGTAAGACAGGCATTTGGAGTGGAATTTATTTGTCCTTCCTTGCACTGACACTTCAAGGCACCTGCATTTCAGAATTCTGAAAATTCTGCTTGCTCTACTAAGAATACGTTTAAGTTAGTTTTTAGCCCATCTAACCAAAGATAATCAAAGCTGTATCAACTCACTAACCAGTTTCTTCTAACCACTTAGAATCAACACTATTGTCACATTACTTCAAAAGTTCAAGAATGTGACTGATAAATCTGGACTAAAACTCAGTTTATGCTATCAAAACTTTTCAGCGTGAAAGTATCATGGAAAGTCAGTCCAATATTATTGATAGTAATATGACAATTAATTTGAACAGCAGATACTAATCCAACTTATGCTCTAAAGGAAAACTGTTTGCATGATACAGAAATACACATACTTACTTAGAAGAGTGGATGCCAGGAGAATTTCAAATTGAACTATCCTAATACATTACTGGTATATCACACCATTTAATGGGATTTATTTTCAGATTTTCTCTCAGAATGCTGTTAAAACATTGGTATATACATTTACTAATTCCTTTTTTACACTTACTGTTTGAATCAAAGAAATGGATTGATTTTCACTTTGTTCACCCTTGACATGATCTTCCAAAGATAAGCAAGCTTGCCACACAATTTTTTGCAAGGTATATCACTAAGAAAGGACATCTTGGTCATCCTGCACAGGTACTGCTCTCTGCTCTCTTTACTAAGATACACTTTAGTTTAACTAGTGATAAACTACCTTAATTTAGGGTTTTGTCTTCTGGATTAACACAGTATTGAAAGGCTTCAGGACATTCTGAAAACTCCTCCACAGCTTCCCATTTACACAACTCACAAATGTTCCTGCTGACACCACCTGCCTCTTGGACAGAGAAGAACCCAGTTCTCCTCCCACTGCAGCCATTCCTTGTCCTCTGATATTTAGTGGACCTTCGAGACCATCAGTGTTTGTTGGCCTTTTCCACTTTCTTCAGTGTTCACCAGCTGTCCTTGGCACTTCAAATTTCACTAGCCTTTGCCAGTAATCTCAACTATTCCCATACCAACATTAACAGCAAATATAAACAGAATTAAATTTTTAATTGCATTTGGCATTTTTGAAGATTTAAGTTAGCCCTAAATATGAATAACAAAGGAAAAAATGTCAGCTGTTAATGTCTGCAGATTCCGTGTCCAGCTGTCAGAAGTAGCCCTGGACTCTGTCACTCTCCATCTGATGTATACAAAATATAATTATTGAGCTTTCAGAAGGCAGGAAACAGTAAACAGTTGGAATTCTCCTCCTCTCCCCCCCTGCCCCACCCCATATGACTGTGGAGATAGCGTTATGGCCCCTGTCCATTTTGGTGGATAAGCCTGGTGTCTCATAAGTCACTCAACAGAAAATTGCCCAGGAGAGATTGTTGCCTTACAGAATGATCACACCCACAGTTCCTCTGTATTAAGAACACTTGAAATACAGACTGAAAGACAAAAGCTTTCAGGCTTGATTTCCCTTAAGAACTCCAAGAACAGCCAGCATTTTTCTCTAAATACATAAACATATAAAACATTTTTCTTCAAATATATATCAAGATGTACTATACCAGGTCACACAATTCAAGCCTCTGAGCCATTTTAGTATGCCATTCTCAAATATGCCACATATATAGAAGTGTCTTAACATACAAAAACTGACTCCAAAACTGGCATTAAAATTTATTAACTAATGCATTTATAAAAGCCCTATCAAAATACCATGAAGCGTATTATATTTTTTCCCCTCTTTCAGAGAACATTACATTTTTTCAAATAGGGGTTAAGAGCAAAGGATCCTCTAAAATTTGTATGGAGTTATATTTTTACACATGAATCATGCTTTCCTTTGTCACCTTGAGACACAGTTGAAACAGTGTCTAATGACCCTTAATAACCAAATAATTTGATTTCATGTCAACAACCACTTGCATTATTCTCTATTATGAAAGCGGGCAAAGACATTATACTTCCAAGACTTATACATTATTTTTTCAAGAATTGTTTGGTCTTACTTTTGGTTTGCTGGCATAAACAATTGCTGTTGCATACCTTCAGTTTTACTTGCTTTAATTAGTGTTTCTCCCTAATGGTTTCATTTATTCTATATTTCCATTTTTTGGTAGGTTGTATGTACATATGTAAACATGTCAGATTAGCTCTTCAGCTAGAAAACAGAGGACAAAGTGACTATAACGCAGGAGAAGATTTTGCAGCTTAGTTTTACAGTTTTAGTTTACAATTAATACATTTAAATTCTTCTAAAGTCCTGTCACAGCATTATTCTATGCTATGCCTTTATGGCAAACAACTGTGTCCCACATTAGGGCTTCAATGAAGGAAATGGACAATTTCTTTTAAAATCAGCTTAGACGCTAAGAGCTATTATCTGAAGCAACAGCCAAAATCAGGGAAAGCTGCATTAACTATTGAGAGGAAATAAAAAAAAAAAGGCATTCCAAATCAAATGCCTGTTAACAATTTTAGAATAAGTTCAGATGGTAACCATGGCAAAAAGCCAGCATTCTGCTTTTAGTCCGATATCAATTTCTCTAACAGAATGTTCAGGAGAGGAATAGTTGAGAACTTCCTGCCGTGCTGTATATTAAAAAGTCTGCAAACCTGATAAAAACAACACGATGCATTGGAAGGCATATGTTTGTCCATGGGGTTAATTTCCCTCTCCTGTTGACTTGCAATTAAAAAAAAATAACTTTTTTTTTCAGAGATCCATTTTCTTGCCATTCCCTACATGCTTAGGAAATAAATTTAAAAAAAAAGGTATTTTAGATCAAAGAATCCCTTTCTAGTTTTAAGGGCTTTCAGAGCCGAGTTAAAATTTATTTTTATGGTGCCTATGTGAAATTTTGCATTTACAGTTAGTGCCTTCTGACGCCTTTCATAACTTATTTTTTTTAATCATACCAATCAGAGTCTGTGTCCAGAGTTTTTAATTCTTATGGTACTTATGGCAAATTCTGTTCTTTGCTTTTCTAATTTTTTTCCAAGCACCTAAAATAGTCTAATTGGAAAATGTTCCATTTGGAATTCAGTTTGCCCCAGACAAATTCTCTCTTTTTGTCTGCTGTTCTTTCTTGACTGATGCATTCTCCTCTGCAATGACAGACTGTTTAGACTGATCATTCGCTTTATGAAAGCTACCAAGTACATACCCCTGTAGGCCCTCTGTTACTTAGAAAAGAGTCCAGGCTTCCAGACTTACAACAGTTTCTAAGCTAACCAAAATAAGAATATGTTAGCAAAATATTTCATCATTTTGCAGGTAGAAAAACTGAAGCAAAATTTGAAATGCTTGATCCAAGTCACAAATATAGGCTTAAGTAAAAAATTTAAATCTGAGCCTCCCTTGAAATCTAGTCAACTAACTAGATTTCATAATGTCAAATGTTGAATGTATAGGTAGTAAATTGGTTCCATCTTTAAAGCAAGAAGAGAAATAACATGCACTGAGTTCTATTGTAGTTTGCCCACTGATTCATCGAGCCCTCAATAATCCAGAGACTGCGGATTCTCTCATTTATCATCAGACTATTTTTAACTATTTAATCTTCTTTCTTTATGATCCCAATCTGGTGTCCACTGAATTCAAAAGAAACAGATCAATGACTTCAAGGAGCGTTGAATCAGCTGCAGAACTGAGATAAGGCTCATTCCAAAGTATAGGCAAACATCAGAATCTGGGAGTGAGGCAGCATCACAATCACCACTGAGGGAGGTGGTGTCAAGACAGATAGTCTGAATGGGGTCCCGCAATTTTTAGCCCTTCTAGTAGATTAGCAAAATGCACATGCTCTCCCCCCCTCCCTAACTGCTATGTATTAGGTTGTTTACATGCCCTGTCTAGCTCAAGTGGAAAGAAGTGTTAAGTCTTTATTCTGTACACAGCCTTACCCCTATTAAGAGTATTTTGCACAATTAAGTACTTCTTACAGCAGTTTTCTATTACTGTTATTATTTGCCTACTATAAAGAATATTTTTACTGGAACTTAAGGGTATCGCATATTGAATTGTATCCTTTTCATAGCAGTCTTATTCCTATTATCATAGCTAAGAGAACACATACTGAACAGTGATATTAATAACCATAAAACCAAAATATTAGATTGAAGGAGCTATTTCATTCATGCAGTGCTTGCCAACAGGAATAACATACTAATGCTACGCATACATGCAGTGCATAACTAAATGAATATTTTATCTAGCCCATTTAAATAATGAAAGTGCAGACTTTATATATAAAGCAAAATCATAACTCTATACTCTTCTCCACCAGAGTGCTAAACAAAAAGAGCAGTTGCTATAGTTATTCATAGCAGTTAAGAATAAGCGAATCTTCCACTTAAATAATTGGGATACTCTCTTGCACTTTGTGTTTGCAGCCGAGATAGATAATCTGCATGGGAACAGAAACTACTTTTTCCAGTCTTGAAAGATCCATCCATGTTGAAAAGGAAAAGTTGGTGACAGAATACCAAAGAACGCTTTGCAATCACAGCCTAATGCTGTGCCTGAAAACACGGCAGAAAACCTGCATTGTATTCTGCAGAAGTATAATCTCAGTTGCATAGAAGTCTCTCATTCTAGAGCAAATTATCCGAATTTTTAAGTTTATCAGTGTTCAACTTTGTGACGTTTCAGTTTCAACTGAACCAACTCTCAGGCTTGATTCAAAATGTATGAATTTATTAAACAGACTGACAGCACTGGAAACTATAACCTTAAAGCCTATGGATTTTGCTGAAATATCAAAATAATTATAATTATATATAATAATTATAATTCAGCATGTGTTTGAGAGAACTACTCTATCATTAGAAATTGCTGATGTCTAATTTGGAGCCATAAGCACTGAAATATATACATCCTAATTGTACAACATTGATGTACAAAACTTTTTTTAAATACAGGGAATCTTGTACATTCTTGTCCCTTACAGCATGGTTCAAATTCAACAATAACATTGTCTTTTATGGTTTTATAATGCTTTTTGAAGAAGTCTGAGAATTACTATTAAATATTTAAAGAAATGTAAACCGTTATTAATATGTATTCAAAATATAAACTTCAATTCACATTTGTTTCACAATTACTTAACTGATTTCACTGGAGCTACCTAGATTTACACTGTATAATTAAGATTAATTATAGACTTCAGGTGGTGCCAAATTAACAGTCCTTTAGACCAAAAAAAGTTTCCATTTGTCTAACAAGGAGAGCATAGAAAATTATGCACTACAGTTGGTCCTGGATTTGATGGTTGTTCTTCACTCTTTTCAAAGAGGAGACTTGCTCTAAAGAGAAGATATAAAACACTTCCTCATTGAGATCAGTGAAGCCAGAATTTTACATAAAAAGATTTACTCTCAACCATTGAAATCCCAGGGACCATGAAGCTAATAAAGGTTCGACCAGTTGCAACTGTACCTTTACTACTTCTGGTCTACAACTAAACCCCAAAAAAATTACAAAGGCAGTAACTTCCACCAAAAAGTAGGTCTTAAGCTTACTCTGATTTGAGCCAAAATCAAAATAAATTCCTCAATGTAAACAGGTCTGTTATGCAGTTTATTCTGGAACCTTCATAACATCAATACCCTTTAACAGGAACTGTTGCTTTTCATTGACCATCTTTACACGCTACAAAACTGGCTTAAATCTTTGCCAGTTCCTCTTGATAAAAATTTACTGGTAACATAAGGATTTTTCCATAGTCTCTGTGAATATGATTAAAAAGATTTCTTGGTGTGACCTAACACATTCCATCTCCTAGCAACTGAATTAGCAATTACTTAAGTAACTTAAAATATTGTTCCATAAGACCATAACTGGGACGGGGAAAACATATTTGTATTCTGAAGCGCCACCAAGAAACTATTGGTCCTTTCTCTTATGGTGACATTCCTGCAAAGGCTGTAACTGGCACAATTACTTCCTGGCATGTTTGCATTGCCGGAAATAATTTGACATGATTGATTTGCATTTGCTCCTTTGTTGGAGCTATGACAATAACGCTACTCCTGTGGGTGCAAATGAGGTAGCATGGACAAAAAGCGTTACTTAAAAACCCTGCTAAAAGTCGTCCTATGTTTCTCTGCATAAAGTCCCGTCTGCCTTCGAAGTGAATCAGACTATTCAGAAAACATATAACATTACTGAGTACAGTTGAAAAAAAAACCTGTTCACTTAGGAACCAGTATCTGTTGTTGTGGCACAGGCATTGCTGTTTAGACAAATTTAGGTGAATGGAGTAAAAGAACCAGAAATTGGAAAATTTACAAGTACAGCCTATATTATTGAAACTTTAATTAAAAGTTAGCAATATAGGAAACTGAGGCACAAACTGCATGAGTCACTTGAATTAACCATTTTCTCATGTTAGATACTCCAAAGAAACCTTATAAAGCTCAGGGACAAAAAATGGTATATTCTAAAAAGATGACCTAAATGTTATTGACAGAATATCACATTACATGTATTGCAAGCAAGAAATGAAGCATCAATAATCTCTAATCCACATAAAGGATTTGAGGTGAAAGTAGAGTTTTAGGCAGGCTAATTTGATAAAGCTAGGCTATATAGTTGACTTTTTAAAAGCCACACAGGAGTCACGGAATTTCATTACTTCTATTTAGATAAATGGTGTCTCTGTACTACAGCCATGGAAGTTTTGCTTTACTACAAAACAAAACAAAAAAAATCATGTCAACCAGATATGAGATGGGACATTATGTGGTCAGACAACAGAAGGGCAACAAAAAGACCCAGCAACAGAGCAGTCAGACAAGGTTTGAATGACAATTCACCAGTTACAGTATTTCTTCCCCCAGATCAATGCTGGATCTCTTGTTTACACCTTAAATTAGGAAATAAGATGTGCGACCTTGACAAGAAGTAGCTAGAGCATAGAGTGATGTTTTCTGGAATAAAAATTTACAGTAACAGCCTGAGACATGGTTCAGCCCTGGCAGGCAGTCCCAGGGGTGCAGCACTACTAAAACCCAACAAACCAGTGGTGTGGTATCATGAAACAGGAACTGCGGAGTATCACATTAGAAAATGTAATAGCTAACAGGTTAGATTACTATGGCTGCCAATACACCAAATGCACACCGGTCTCATGAATTAGTCCTTACAGTGAACACCAGCCTGGGATGGAAGATTGGTAGCTATCAGTCTCCCTGTGATACTTGTAGGTAGAAAATAGTGCTGCATAACAAGATAATGGTAGGGCAGAGAGATGAAAATCCAACTTCCCAGTCTATGTCTCAGGGCTACCAAAATGCAGTGGCTCAATATGCCCACCAGAGAATTACTTTCCCCTGAAACTACAAAATCAGTAGGGACCAAGGTAAGACTCAAGAGAGGTATGAACTCCATAACCAGAATAGCTCAATGAGTTAAGCTACTCTATGAATTGAAAAAGACTTGTCATCTTTAGAGCCAGAATGAAATAATCGACACAAGGATCTCCTGGAGGAAGCCCTTCATGAATTGAAGATTAAGAAAAGGATGAACAAACAGAGCATTCAGGCAATGTCTGCATTAGATGCAGAGTAAACAGTGGCACATGTAGACTTATGCTATATTTGTACTTGTATTTGTATATGTCTTTTCCCTTATTTATTATTAAAGTTGCTCAATGATAACAGTTCATTTCAGTCTTCATCTGCTGGAAAAATATGATCGTTTTCATATTTATTTTCTAAATTGAACCCAGAAGTTGTGAAAGTTGCAAGATTGATTACACTGTGTCTGCCAGCTGCTGACAAGACAGCAGGACTACAGCCAACTCAGATGACTAATTCTGCTGCTTATTACTGCAGATAAACACCCAGAGTGCAGCCCTCTGCTCTCCCGGCCATAAGTCAATCACAAGAGCCAAAGGCAGTTTGCTCTTTACTAGGCTAATAGCCTAGCAATTATAAGCTTGCTTCATCTCTTTCTACATGTCCCATTTTTTCCATGGATGCACCTTGTGTAGAGTGCAGCCCAGCAGCCTTCATATCTTCATTTCCATTCGTAGGAAGGCAAACAGTAATCCTGGGAGAGATGTTTTATTTCACACTGTTGTAAGGAAAACCTCCCCGTTGCAGGCCCTTTGCAGACCTTTCTATTCTCATTTTTAATGGGCTGCATCAACTCTATCTGTTAATCAAAACCTGATTAGCTGGTGACAGACTATGACACCTTAATAATAACTACAATGAAAGGAGGTGTACATGACCATGAATAAACATACAACTTGATATTTTAATAACATGTACATGCACACACTTTTCTATGTGAACTTTAAACAAATGCAAAGACTGTAGAATGATCCATCTCGGATGCATGCACCTAGGATAGTAGGGGGGGGAAAAAAAAAAAAAATCAATTTTGTTACACGAAGGGCTTTCCAGAGGATCCGTGGTATTTATAGGGCAGTTCATGACCTGAACAAATTGTTGAAGAAATCTTGCCCGGTTGCCAGACTTTACTTCACAATTCATTACTACAGTGATGTGACATGTTTAGAAACAAGCTTACTGGTGTCTTTAAACCTTGACTGCATGTAAAGGTTAGCTCTATTTTAACGGAGTCTATGAAATCTTTTTGTAGATTCAACAAAAGTGTGAAAAATATCCTTTACAGAAATGTGAGGTATAGAATGACCAAAGAGAAATAAAAGACAAAGAATTAAATATAAAAAAATACTGTAAAAGAAATTGTATATAGAGACCATAATCTGAAAAAAATATATATAAATATAATGTAAATGCATTTCTATTTCTATATTTTTAAGAATATAGATGGTTTCAATAGGATCTTCTGAACAATCCTAAGTAGAAGGATCAATAGATTTTATTGAAAGGGAAAGTTTAAACAGCTCAACTTACTTTTTTTTTGGTAGTTGTACCTTTGTTAATTTGAATTTTATAGCCACACATTTGCCCTCCTTTTACTTCAAGATTTTTTTCATTTCAGTGGACCACCTAATTGGGTTTCATGCACTATGGACTAGCTGGCAAGAAATTGAACCTTTTTGCCTACTTCAGTCACAGAATTTAAGTCAGTGGCTCAAGATCAAAAGCAACAACAGGTGCTGTAAGACTTCCACATCACTCCACTACATAAAACCAAAAGCATATTACATTCTGATTTCCGAGTTCAGAAATGGCACATACTGATTATTTTTCCAGCCACAAAGAACCAGAAACAGCACCAGTGCTGGAAGAAACAAAGCATAGCTTTGGCAGATGACAGTAGTCACTAGTAATGCAAATGCCAGCTTTACAGAAACACCCTGAGATTCTGTGTCTGCACCCATCTGGAACACATGCCCCCAAACATGCTAAATATCAGACAGGTATGGGCTTTTCCAGAATTGTTTTTGTCTTTCCAACCTGGGTTAACAGTCATATCAAACAGCCACAACTGGCAAACATTATTCGACTCTGCCATCCTTGCAAATTAGTATTTTCAAGTGACCTTTTTTTTTCTGTTAACTAGCAGAGAAGCACACCCACCTACACTTACTTCATTTAGTAAAATTCACATGCTCCCTCTATAATCTATTTATTTACACATTTCAGTAAACAGAAAACAGGTTGAACTTTCATTTTACTCTTATGATAGTGAAGGGATGAGATAATTCAGCTAAAAGGCCAACATTTTGAAGGAAAAACATGTCAAAAGAGATTCTCCTTTTAATTGAGAGAGTCTACTGAGCTGTTGAGTTTACAGCTGCAAAAGTGATACCATCTATTTTTGTTCCATACAGAGTACTCCCAAAAGCATGGTGAAAAGTGAGTCTTGACTGAATGAATAAAGAGGATGAAGCTCCTGGTCTCAAATCTTCATGATACTGCAACCACCAAGAATTAAACTAGGTCCTCAAATTTGACTGCTCAAAGGTTGAACAGGCTCCTGTAAAGGTCAGATGGACTATTATAGGTAATCATTTTGGTTAAAATGAGCCTAAGCACGTTTGTTGCTGGTTAAATACCTCCCAGTGTGAACCATAACTAAAACGCAACACTGATGAATCCTGTATGCAAATAGTCTTGAAATAATAGAACAGAGGAACTCCCAAACACAGAAGATTAAGTAGCTCAGGAACAACAAAACAGATGTTAAGACTATGCTATTAGTGTGAAAAGTTATAAAAATAACATCAGACTAATATTCCTCGCCTACATTGTTTTACAGTAACACAAGGTATAATTGCAGTTTCAGTTGCAGAAGCCTTTGGATCATTGTATTGATTTAAAAATTGCCTGTCAAATGCTCCGGAAAGAAATCATTTATAGTCTATAGTACTATGGGTAATCAAGTATGATTAGTCCCAGCAACAAATAATTACATTTGTACCCAACCTCTCCCTTTCCTTTTGCCTCCTGCTTTCCCATTTGTGTAGTATAACCATCACAGTACTAGGCAAGACACATTGAAAGCTTGTAATACTGCCTTGATCTGTCTCCCTTGCTAAATTTAAAAGTGAAGGAATTTGATTGTTCATTTTGCCAGAGGAAAAGCAAGCAGAAATTAAACTTTTTCCAAGCAGAAATTAAACTTTGCAACTTATAATTAAATTGCTTCAGGGACAGTCTTAGCAACACAGACTCAGCTTGTAAAATAGGTTTATATTTGTAGGTATCACAAGGGTCTTTTTGTTTGGAAAGATTATATTCTTTTATCTTTACTCCAAAGTAGTAAGTTTTAATACACAATAATTTCTTGGTTTAGGGCAGCTTGTACAAGCTGAGGCAAAATGTCATTCTCCCATCTTGTTTAACAAGCATTTGTGTGTGCTTTAAGTATCACATATTTGAAAACGTATCTTCAAAGCTGAACTGTGCTTTCCAATACTCAAAGGTAATACAGTTATCTTAAGCAAAATTAATAAGCAAGCATTTTGTTATTGTGTGAGCATCAATAGGTATTTGTTGGAATTCTTACCTCAACTTTAACCACTTACACGTGGTTTATATATGTATATACACACTTCTCTAGCTTGCCTGATTTTAATGCACCATTGAGACTTTAGTTCATTTTATCTACCATTTTGTCTTCCTTCATGAAAGTGTTTTTACTGGGAAAATTAAGTTCTACCTTATCTTGAAAGAAACCCACAAGCAGTTACAATAATTACAGTAATATAGAATGAAAAATTTAGAAGTACTTGAGAACTGACATAAACATATTACAAAACATAAACCCCCCATATATAGGAAATTCTGGTAAATTACCGAGTTTCATTTACATACGGTGGGTCAAAGCTGCCACTTCACATCTGACACTGCTTCAGCTTTAGAAGGTAAAGCTAAGTGTAAGCTGACAAAAAAGACTTGTTACAAATACAACTGACTGGGTTTCAGTTCTGTAATAATTCAGAATCAGAAGCAGCTTTTCCCACTATCCCATTCCCTGCTCCAGCTGGAGTTTGATTAAAAACTCCTCTCAGATCAACTTGAAGTTAGCGAAATATTTGAACTAATCAGCTTTGGTAGAAGTTTCATTAATCCAAATAAATGAAAAACATTCTCCTAAATTAGTAACCAAATATGCAACCCACAAGCACAATCAACCAAGCTGATTTTGAAAGAAAGTGTGGTTATGGTGCATTTATCAGGTAATCTTTGTGGTAAGTTGCTAACTAGTTTTTCATCATCTTTCATGGGAAAATGTTATTTTAACTGTGAATTATTTTCTGACTGAATATTTTCTTTTAATTAGCAAATATTTGCAGCAATTAACTCCTCCAAATTGACTCAGACAGTGTGAGTCATGACCTTCCCTTGGGGATTTAACAATTACATAACTCCATTTATATCTACCATCACATACAACACCTGGATGTCAAGTTACTGGAAGTGTTTCTATCCTTATAAATAATGCATCCTAATGTCGCTAATTATGACATGTACATAATTTATTGCTCCCTCGAGCAGACAGAAATTTCTCTCTCCTACAGAATGCATAAAATTAGTTTTTGTAATGACAACAATTTTGAGGAAAATTATCTCAAGGCAGGAAGCAGACTGAAATTTCTCTCTCCCTGCTTACATTACAATTCCACAAATACAATGGGAATTTACAGTAAGCGTGCAATGTCTGATTTATAACAGTAGACTTGTTTAATGACAAAGATGCAAATAGGCAGAAAATAGGATTTTCAAAGAATTCAACTCACTGATATCAAATTAGTCAGGTGCTTATTTGCATCTTTGACTACTTAACCACCCTTCAAAAAAATCTCATTTATAAGTACTCATTTGCACTTCCAAGTGCATTTGTTTTCAAAGAATTTTCAATGGAATGTTTGGCAGTATCTGCCTTTGACATCCCAGATTGCCATTTAATTCTACTAAATCTCTTGGGTACCGATTTCGTTCAGTTCTTTGGTTTTGGTTTGGTTTTTTTTTTAGTCATGAAAAAGTTTGGTGTACATTGACTCAGAAATCTGAAGAGATACTTGAAAGATGTAGATGACAAAATACATTTAGCAGATCCATTACGTGAGATAAAAAATCTCTAATGAATGTAGTAGGCTACTGTTAGTACTATGCAGTAAGACTGAGAGCACTAGACACAGTACGTTGCAAGGAATTGAGCAGTCTAAGATTTCATTAACAAGTAACAATTTGAGGCGTGTTTAGTTTTCAATATACAACCTGAGAAATGTAAAAGTCATCTGATTCTTGATAGATAATTATTTCAGACTTATTTCTCATCCACTTCAAAAGACTTCAAGTTATTCAGTCTTGGAAACCCTGACTGTAAATTGACTATCCTCCCTTTCGTTAAGAGGATTCATCTCGTTTCCTTTATTTACTGGGGAAATGATCATTTTCATAGGTAATTATTTTGACTATGAAGCTAAGTTTCTATGGTCATGTCACACTTCATCTGTAAAAAAACCCCACTGCACTAGACCATTTCCAGCTCTCACAAGGTTCATAACTTCTTTGTTAGGTTGTTCTCCTTCAGCATCAAATCATGTTTGAGCATATGTAAAATATTTAACATATTTTATATTTTTTTGAGGAAATTAGGTTTCTGCAGAAAAAAAAATTATTCTATGCAGAAGTGTACTGTGGCTGAACCCAGTAGCAAGTGACCAGCAGAGACCTTCAAGCGCTAGCTGGGTATGGTTGTTCTCTGCTTCACCTCAGTGAAGACAAAGTTCTGTAATTTGAGCAAAACACACTCAAGTTACTTCTAACACTAGATTTTTACCCTCATGTTATATCATGATACAATATTTAGCATTGACATTTAAAGACAAATCTTAAAATAAACTGGAAGTTTTGTTACTGTTAATACGAAATTTTGTAGAATCCAAGTAGACACGTTTCCAGTAAGCTAAAATAACTATCTAGTACATCTTTGGTGAAAAGATCTACTGCAGTAAAAAGGTCTGCAAATGTTTCATGCTAGTATTTCCTTACAGAAAGGCAAGCAACCATGACAGAATTGAATGTTTGAAATTTCATTAACAAAAAAAAAAAAAAGAAGCTTTTTAAAGTAGTCATTTTCTCAGCAAATTAATATCACCTCCTATGAACCCTGACAAGTTCTTTGAATATATGCTTTCTTTTGGAAAATGTCACTGCTATCGAGTTTCTGCTGCAGCTAAGTGCTAATATTTTTTCCCCTCAAATTCTTCTAATTTTCTCATTTTTAATAGAACAGTCTGCTTTTTTTCCTTTACTTGCCGAGAATGTAATGAAGTTAGTGTCATTTGGGGTTGGGGAGGAAAGAAAAGAAAAGTGAAGATGAGACAAAGATAGTCACCAATGGATTTTAAAAATAAAGTCCCACCCTTTATAAGATTTACTGAAAAATAAATGGCTGTTTAGAACTTTTGATAGCATGAATCTCACAATATACACAGTTCTAAACTTCCAAATACAGATGGTATTTAAGCTTAGTTGAATTGCTTTTATATATAATTTACATTTTCATGATGGCTGGTGGGTATACTAACCTATTGTTTTTCAGCAATAAAATATACATATTAGAAAAAATACTGTTTACAGGGCACATGAAGCCTTCTTCCAAGCTCCAAGGTAACTAGAAATTCTTAGTGTTGTTCAGATTTTCTGTATAAATACTAGCAAAAACAGTCTTGCCTGACTGACTTTCTACATATTTAAGCCTTCTGTGTTTTCCAATCCATGGAGAAGGGTTTTATTAGGCCAAAAGGTACTGTGCGTTCCTCCTATGTGAAATCTACATTCCTGCTTCTGGCAGGTGGACTGCCACATTTTGTCCAATTATATGCTACTAATGTCTACATCAGAAGCACATTTTGACTATCAAGGAAGCTTTTCATGTAGCAGGTAGTATTACACAGAAAAAAAATATCAAAGGCTTAAAAAAAACCCCAAAACTTCCTTCTTTCTTTTGCGCAAAAGTAAGATCAACAGGACAGTTAATTTCTTTTTTTCACAGTATCATTATAGTGTAATTAGCCACATGCTACACTGAAAATGGAAGTGAAGTCACCTATGGTCCAAAAAAAATTGTTTCATAATGTTTAAAATCAAAATTAATGCACTCAATTTATGGCTCATAAGTATAAAGATCTTGAAATAACCTCAATAAAGAAATTTCAAAGGAAGCCTTAATTGTAAAATACATCAAGAAGAAATCTTTAGAAGCAATGAGAGGTCAAGACAATTTTTCTAAACTTGTATGCCTGCTTAATGTTACATAAAGCAATTCAGCATATCAATATTGCTGTTTATACATTGTTTTGTATATGAAGAGATCACAACTTGCTTATGAAGTGCATCTTAAATATCCGTCATTTAGGATTATGCCTTACCATAAGACAAACTATCCATTTGGACAGTTTTTACCATCCCTTCAATTAAATTTCCTTTCCCAGTGCATAATGCAATCAACCTCAATCAATTACTGTTTCAAACCAGATGCAGGAGACTGAAGTCAGTACTGGCTCAGGCTAAGGAGGTTGCTGTAGATCAAAATTTCAAACGACAAGATTCTTCACTTCTGTGATTTCCCAGCACTGCTCCAAATCATCTCCTGACAGATCATTTATAAGCATTTCTCTTTGCAATTATGTTCCCAACTTGTTCAGTGAAATTGATTTTAAACTAAATAATTACTTTAGACAGAGTCAGGGATTTCTCCACTATGACTGATACAGACAGCCAGTTGAGTGGAATGCATTAATAAATTTGTGAACTATTTTGAACAAATTACACATATTGTTACGTGAAAAATTTACAGCAATAGCAGATCTAATGAAGTGCTTCATAAAGCAAAACATTGGGCAGACATCAAACTGATAAATCATGTGTTATTTTGTGACTGTGATGAGTCCTTACTTCTGTTAAGAAATATTTTTACCCCACGTGACAGTATTGATATATCGAATGGCTTCTTTAACATTTGAGAAAGATGAAATCTGCAAGTACTCTCATTTTTCAATCTCGTGATCACTGGAATTTACCATACTTTGGTAATATATTTTTATATAAAATATTTCTACTTGCATTGATATACCATGGATAGGATCAATAAGGAATCTCAAACTTTCAAACTGCTCGTATGCTAAATTTTATAGAAATATTTACAGCCTGCACAGATTATTTGCTCAGACAGTGTGTCATGTTGATGTTGCCATGCTTTTTAGACTCTGATCAAGATGAGCTACATGGCATTGTCTACTTTAGCAACAGCAGAACCCCAAAAGACCAGATCTGTGGAGCAAAATAGTCTAGTACCAGCTAGACACCTGACAGCCACATTATACATATTTTGAGTATCTTGTTTTACTTCATAATGGCTCTTGTCTAGTCCGAGGATTAAACAGTGGAGTACATTCAGAGTGCACCTTCCAATTCAGTTTGATCTGAAATGTGTCTCGTCCATGCACCCCTAAAACACGACACTCAAAACTAAACACAACAAGTAGGGCTGACTGCGAGACCCTCCAGGAAAGTTCACTCTTAATTGAGCAACATTCAAGACACTGACCAGGACCAGTCAGAATACATGAAGAAAGGAATTTGCAGCTTGCATGAGCCTGCAACTATTAGACTATTTTTTGGTATTTGCACATCATTAACAGAAGGACATAGGAAAACTGGACTTGGATAATACAAGAACAACAAAAACTATGGAAAGGCTAATTAAGGACTTAACTGAAAAAAGATTGGTTAGTTGGCAGCAAAATTGTGACTTGATAGCCATTCACAAAGGTCTGCAGCATATAAACATATATTGGAAGGAGAAGATTATAAAAAGTGACTTAGGAGGGTATAATTTGGAATAAATTCATGAAATAAGAAAACAGAAAATACAGGTTATCAGAACAAGAAAAAATATCATTATAGATACCTCATATAACATTTTTCACCTAGCAAGACTACATAATTTCTCAGTGCTAGACAGTTCACCTATAAAGGTAATACTATTCCTTATTGGCTCAATGGTAAACCTAAAAGGATTTATTTTTTTCTGAAATCATCAGTTGGCAAAGTTGGCATCTTGTTTGCTTTGCATTTACTTTTAAAATAAGCCTTTCTGCTTAGGCTGGGACTTTCCATTGAGGAAGACCTTCAAAGAAAGTCCCCAAGAAACAGGTTGCTGACTCAGGAAAAAAAAAATTTCTTGATCTACATGATATTGTAGAAACAAGAGTTTGTCTTCAGAGTAAAGATTTCTTCTAAGAGAGCAAAGTCAATGGGACTATAAACCTGTACTTTGTCCGTTTTGACATTGATTTGGTGCAGCAGCAGAGAGAAAAGGAAGCTTCTGAAAGCACCACAAAAGCAGAAGTCAGCAGATCTTACAAAGAGAGATATAATTTCAAAGTAGAACACCAGCGTTCTGTATCATTGATTTTTCTTCCAGCATCTGCATATCCCAAAGGATATTCCAAGTCATGAAAGAAAAAAGTATGCAAAATGAAAGGGTTAGGTTTGAATCAGTCTATCTTTTTCAATCTTTATGAATGTTACTAAATTTTACGGAGTGCGAATTTCAAATGGTTTGTTGTCTTTACACTAAAATTCAATTATTTTATGCCTTTATCCTGCCAGAATTGTATTTTTAGGCCAGCGAATCACTTTTGATGAAAAACTGAGTTTTAGCTTGAACCAATTTCACATATGTATACAACTTCTATGTTCATTTATCTGTCTGAAAATGAGGGAAAACTGGCCTTTGCTTGAACCTCTACCTTCTAACCGGGAAATGAAGCACAGCCACCTTGTTCTGTCAAAAATATGTAAGAAAAATAAAGAGCTGATATATTCAGAAGACTGAAATATTCAGCCACGTCCCCCCATAGTCTGGAGAACAGTAGAGCAGCCCCACTCTGTTATTGATCAAGACTAATCAAATTAGAAATACTTAGCAATGCCAATGAAGCTGTAGTCTCACCTTTCTATGCTGAGAGCAACACTGAGGCTTCCTAGGCTTACATTGATGCATCACCCCTTTTGCTTCTCATTTACCTTCCAATGCAAAGTGTAGATATATGCATTACTCAATAGAGGGGCCCTAATTTTATACAGAGCCTGCAAAATACATGGAAATCAGTATCTGCATTAATCAAAATTAATTATGTAGTGTAAATGAAAACAAGGCACTAACAGCTGAACTGCCACATGGGTAGCTATCCTGTCAGGCATTCCATCATCTATGACAGTAATGTTGAGCTACGTGGACAGAAGTAACTGCACACATCTTGCATGTCTGCAGCTATTTGCAACCGTGATTAATAGCACAGAGACAGCAGATGATAGAAATTTAGTATTACATTTACATTTTATTAGCTAGGTTGAAGCTTTGATAGGGCTACAAGCAATGGGCAAACTAAGTAAGATTTGGATGAGAAACTGGAATAAATGAAGCGTTCTATACATACACTTGTTCCCTCCATATCACATCTCACCATTTTGCTTTCAGGTTGTGGTGAAGCATTTGCCTTTTCTCCCCCATTTCATCTTTGCTCTGAAACCATAAAGACAGGAGGCAGTTCTACACAAGTCTTACATACACAAACTTTGTCTGGGCTTTTTCACCTTTCAGCATGTACTCAGCTGGGCTGGGGTAGAAGAGCAGGCACCACATGCATCACAGCTGCAATGGGGCCCAGTATGGTTGACAGTTTAGGAGACATTCAGTTGAGTTTCATGTTTTTCAGTGGCATTTTTGAGCCCAAATTTTAAGAAGCAAAAGGTTGTTTGTCTTGCACAGTTGTGCTTCCCTTTGCCTCGTGTCTTCTACCATCTACACGAAGGTGAATGAATGGGAGATTTTTGGGCTGGGCATGATCTACAGATGTATTGTGGCCCTGACACTAGAAATCTGAAAGCTATACAGAGATCAACAAATGCTCTTTTATGCGCTTATCAAGTTATTTAATCAAGCAAAGGCCAGTTTTCCCTCATTTTCAGACAGATAAATGAACATAGAAGTTGTATACATATGTGAAATTGGTTCAAGCTAAAACTCAGTTTTTCATCAAAAGTGATTCGCTGGCCTAAAAATACAATTCTGGCAGGATAAAGGCATAAAATAATTGAATTTTAGTGTAAAGACAACAAACCATTTGAAATTCGCACTCCGTAAAATTTAGTAACATTCATAAAGATTGAAAAAGATAGACTGATTCAAACAAACTGACTTAAACTAAGTCAAAGAAAAATAATTCCTTAATTCCAATGAGTTTGGGGTCAGTACTATTATAACAAAAAAAAGGCAACCCCCCCCCCCTATGTTAATTGCACACAAATTTTAAGCAAGGAGAAGTACTGTGACCTGCTATTGGAAGCCATGCTTCAGGACACAGTCACTGAAAAAAACCCCACACCTATATTAGGCTTTTTACCAAGAAGCATAGAGATAATAATCTACAGTTTTCATATGCATAAAAAGTTGTAAAATAGAAATAAAATAAAAGCTGAAAAGCCCCATTGCCTATTAAGTTTTAACCCATGTCTTACTAAGGAGAGGTTATAAAGAATAGCATGGTATCCTTTTACAAAACGTCCCCATAAATACAGATAATTAAAAGTAAAGACAACCGACTGTTAAAAAGGCAAGTTAGACTTATATTGGAGTATATTTGAAATGATCGTGATAGGACAATCAGGTGCTGCTCTGTTCTCCTAATAGATCTGGTTGCCAGTTTTGTTAGCAGTACTAATGAGAGGTCTTGGTACATGACTCAAAGGCAAATATGACACTATCCATATGCCTCAAAAGCAAAAGTGCTAGAAGGATACGATTCCCCTCATCTTCAGGTCTGTGACCATATATATCCTGGGAAACAGTCTGATATAGAAACATCAGGGACTGGAAATGAGGTAGCCAAAGCAGCTGTAGCTAGAAACTTAAACACATACCAACTCTGAACACCAACTGGAAAGAACTTTCCTTTTTTAGTTAATCCCTAAATCTAGATTTATACTTAGTTAAGTGTGAAAAGCCACTAAGATATTCAGTGGCTCAAGCATTTAACCTATGAAGGGGATCAGAAATGAAAAAAAATATCACTAAGTACTGGTGCACTTTCACATTCAGTCCTCATCTCCCACTCAATGTAGCACAATGAACAGTTTGTGCTCACGATGTCCATAAGCAGAAAAGAGTACATACAGCTCAAGACAAAGAAAAAGCTGAATTTTGAATTGCACAGGTTTTGCTATTTAAGTTTCTTTCAGGTTGTTCAACTGGAGACATCTGAAATGTGACTTTTTCAGAGACCAAGTGTGAAACCAATCCCTTATTCAAGTGTTTAAAGGAACTTAAGTCATTTACAGAAAGCAATTTATCTTATTCAGCTATATGACAGTTTTCCATGATTCACTACTGTATTATACCCTCTGATTCCATTTTCTTTTTGTTTCCCCTTCTACTGCTTTTAAACAGAGTAAAAACCCAAGGGGAAAAAAACAACAGTTGGTCAGCTTTTCTTGCAGGCTCAGAATCCCTGATCTAAATCTCTTCTTTCATTACCTAGAAAAACAAATTTTAATCAGAAATTGCAAAAGCATATAGCCTTTGATGCCTTCTAAGAGGATGCAGGCAGAGCGCCAACAACTTGGACTTGTTTGCTATGTTACACAGGGTGCTCCTGCAGAGCTCAGACTCCAGAGCCCACAGCCACTGTGGACTACCCAATAGGGGAACCCCCAGAGCTGTCACGACTGTTTTTCCCGCATTCAGGAAATCCTAGAGGTCTCTCACATTAAGTAATGTGAGACTTAGTTGATTAGCAGTCCTGAGCTCTCAGCAAAGCTTAGGGAGCTGGACTAAAACTAAACCTCCCAGTTTCCATCCCGAAGCCAGGCAGCTCTTTTCTAGCCATGACTTTCAGATAGAAACCTTAACTACTTTCTCAGATTGAGTCTAGAAGGGAAAATTTTGAAATTTATGTCTGGGCTGGGCTTGTTAAGTGTGCAACCTCATCTTAAACATAAAAGGTCTTCAAATTGAACTGGTTAAAAAATAAATTGGATTTGAAATCCCTTATTCACTCTTCCAACAGGCTATAAAATCGTACTTTTTTTCTAACACCGAACTTTCCTTCTTCTGGTGATTCTAAATATTCCATCTTCCAGTAACTTTTAAATTTTCTCCTCTTCCTTTCCCTTCCTATAGATTTGCTCCCAACACTGCATACTCCAGGAAAAAAAAAAATGCAAGAAGCTTGAATTCACTTTATTCTCCAGAAAAGACATGAGCTAAAACTAATACAGGTGATATCAAGCTCTAGTTCACCTGACAGACTAACTTTTTCTTCTAATCCATGCCCATGCTATTCTGTTTGTCTCTCAATACACAGTCACCATGATTGTTTTGTTGCTGTTTTGTCACATCTAAGAAGTACATACCCATTCCCAAGTGTTTCAAAGGGAGCTGCCACCATGAGTGCTCTGCGTGAGGTGGAGGCTTCTTGGGAACATTCAAAAGGGCCTTTAAGGACATGCCATTGGGCAGCTCTGTTAGAAAGCTGACTTGATGGAAATGAGTTTAACAAAAGGGAAAGCATACTATTTTAATAAGAGTCCATCTAGAGAAGACTTAGCCCCAGAAATGCAGAGAACTTTTGTTAAGTGTATACATTAAAAAGTCATCTTTGCCTCTTCAACATCAGGATATTTTGTTTGGTGGGTTTTGCTTTCTTTTTTTTTTTTTTACAACATATTATGGAATTTTGAGGAAATATTTCTCTAATCCTTTAGCAGCACTCAAAACTGATTATTAAATACAGCATGATCTTGCAGGATTCAGTCTCACAAAGATAAGCAATTATAGAACCAACCTATTCCTCTGATACTTCTCTACTTTCTAGGAACGCCTACAAGGCAACAATGAACCCCAGTTCCTTGTGGTGACATGCCAACAAATATCCGGTGTTATTTCTGTGTATTCTACAATTCTTATTTCCTATTTTATTCTGAAGAACAATTAAAAGCTTTTTGCATTTCACCACAAAAGCATTAGACAAAGCCATTTACCCTAAATTTGAAAGATTTTTCTGCTACTGGTAAAAAGTTATAAAGCTGCAATAGTATCACTCCTCCCCTGATTCTGAAGGCGATAGATCTGCTATGACTTACAAATTCAAGGGAAAGAAAACCTAAAAGCAACAGTATGCATTAAAAGCAGATGATAACCCTTAGCAGCACATATTTCCTTTAAAAAACCCAACATTTTTCAGAGTTTGTCATAATGATCTTTTGAAAACCTTATTGTTGATGTTCATTTGGAACCTGGGAGAGAAACCCAGACAGGAGCTTTACACCACAGCAGCTACAGGTTTCTTGGAATCAATCTCCCTCTACAGCAAGAAAGTGTTCCCATATACTTTTATAGTTGTAAAGGAGGCAGCTTGCATTAAATAAGTTTTGAGAGGGCAAATGTTAATCTCATTTTACCCAATATTTCACTCAGGAAATTAATTCTCTTTTGGCAATTGGCAGTGCCAGACAGATATGGATAACTAATGAAGGTCGTTTGCTGAACATTCTTCCTTTCTGAAAGAGATGCTCATTTCTTGTCTGCCATGAACAAAATTAGGAAGTTTTGTACAGCAGGCAGAATTTTAAGAAAGAAACAATGGATTTTTCTTTTTGTAAAGGAGGTTCTTTATATTTACAATTACAGACCAAAAATACAGTCACAAACAGGGCTTTACAAACTTAAATATAAGCACAGGCAACATTAACATTTAATAGCCTAAGTGTCATAAGGATTTCAGTCTTTGCTTATATTCATTTATTTGAATTAAATTGCAACTGTATTTCAGTGAACTTCTAAAAAGCATTCTAATTAGTCCAGTTAAAAGCTTGTTCAAAAATACAGCTTGTCTACAGTCAAAAAAGCAACTATGANGTATTTCAGTGAACTTCTAAAAAGCATTCTGATTACTCCAGTTAAAAGCTTGTTCAAGTCAAAAAAGCAACTATGAAAAATCTAAGTTAGTATAGGTAATTCCAAGTAAGTTCATAATTTACTAACTGGCACACTGCAACTCTTGGAAGAAGATAACACTATGTCTTTACACTCAGTCACAAACACTCTGAAAATATAGACTTAGTCATTCTATTTAATTATAAGCTTCATTTTCTCTAATGGTATGCTCAAAGATCCTTAATAGGAAGCTTTTGTTGCAAATTGCAAAGGATACAATACACAAAAGAGCAGAATATCTGTTCTTTGCTAGATAGAAAACACTTCCCCTTGCAGTCATGCAGGAGTCCCACACTCTTAAAATTATTTTTTAATGAAGAGAAAAATGCTGAGACATGTTTTGAAGTAGTCCATTCTACTAGATGCACCTTGTGCAGGGAAGATTGTAATCTTTGAGACACAGTGTCGGATTGACAAGGCACTTTGGAACTCAGAATTGGCATGGAGACTAAACACAGGTCCACACGAGCACAGCAATCCAGAAGAGCCCTGTTACAGGGGACTGCAACTTTACTAGATTTATTCAGACTCCTCGTGATTCATTTTACTCAACTTCCATACACATTTCTTGTTTCTGACACATAGATACAGTGCTGGCTTTGCATGGCTGTGTACAGATAGTTTTTACATGGCTCTGACCTCTATCCTAAATAGGACCGGAGCTGTTTCTTCTCTGCCTCATCTAGTACATAAGAGGAAAAATCAGAGTAAGCTTTTTTTTTTAAATCAGAGAGCAAATCTATTTCACAGTTATGATGAAAATAATCTTTTTTTCACTTGTTTCAGCAGGCTAGTAACAGATTATTTTCTTAACAGAAAAAAAAAAGTACAACAGAAAGGACCCGTGGATTCATTTGCTCTCAATTTATAGCTACACACTATCCTTTCCTCAGAATGGATTGCATTGCTATAAGCTAACCCTCAAGCACAAAAATTATCACAGAGCTCTATTTTCCATGGCTTGTACTTCTATGGAACCACTGAAGTAGCAACGTATTATCCCACAGGAGAGATTACCAAAGGCTAGTAAAACACCTCAGAAGAAAACCAATTTCTAAATAAAGGCTGCTGTGATTTACCAGTAACCATTTGTTGAAAAGACAATTCATCCTTTATTACTGTGAAAGAGAAAAATACCTTTTGAGCCTGTGTGACGCCTTTAATTTCCCAACTACTAAAACAAAAGCACTAACAAATCAAATTTCTCAAACACTGGATACAAAAAAGATTAAGGAAAAGAGTTATTTATATATTGTCCTGCTCTACCTCATTCCAAAACTCATACTTTAGAGAGCTTCGAAAATTTAGTATTATAATATGGAGTAAGTATCCCATATAATACATTTACTTTTTCCCATATATACACTCTTAAATATCCCTTTAACAATGTAGTATGAATAACATTCCTGAAATAAACTTCAGAGTTTTTTTAAATGTCAGAAATGCCTTTTTTTTTTAATATCATTTTATTGGTCTGCACTTTCAGTGATCGAATATTCAGACAGAAATCTTATGTCAATAGGTAACCATAGGCTAACTCCATAGGGTTGGCATTTTAGCCCAAGAAAGAAGAAAAACCACATAGAATGAGGTATCTCAACTTGTTTTGATATTTATTTCTGTATTCCTGTTGTTTAAATACATAAAATTTACTTGGAACATTCTATCTTCCACACGGATTTTAAGTATAATTTTCTCTTTCATTATCTGCAGGATTTCAGAAATCCTGACAACTCATCTTGTAGTTAACAACTGGGTCTAGCTTATATTGTGCTTTTTTGCTTTGCTGAATTGACAGCTTTCACACCAGCTCTGCAGGGTAGCTGGGGGCTGCAGGGAAGTGAATATAGCCAAAGAAAAATGTAGTAGAATAAGCAAAATAAGTAAAAGAATAAGGTGGGAAAGATATAAGGTTAGTGATAGTAAGCGCATGGGAGAAAGGAGAATAAGCTATTCAACCAAATCAGGTGGCTACTAGTTTCACTTTGCTTAACAGTAGAAGACAATGCACTTCCTGGGGCAAACGTCCATCAGTGAATTTAAAGTCAGTGATAAAGCATCCTCTTCCATAGAAGTTATAAATTCCTTTCATCCCTGAAATAGCTACATTGCTGTTTATATAAATGCTTTAAGTAGTAAAGTGCAAGTTTGAAAGAAGCGACTTGGTATATATTTTGATGAGGTGGGGACTGGAAAAATTGAATGCCATGAACTACAGCAGCTAATTTCAATTTCAACTAGATCCTAGCTCTCACTAAAATACAAAGTGACAAAATAATTCAGTGTTGCTGTGGCAGAATGAGATTGAGGTTGAGAATGTTAAATGGCTGCAGTACCCTAGCAGTAAAATTCATAGTTAAATCTAAAGAAAGTTTTTTGCGAAAAGTGTCTTTTTCTCTGAAAAAGGCAGAAAAACATATCAAAGAGGAAAAAGTTTTATTGATAAACCCTCAACAAACCTAGATGAGAGAGGAGCGGGCAATGCTCCTCTTATTCAGTATTTCACTCTTTATGGTAAGCGGCCACACACCACTGAATTGGTTTCTGTCCCTGCCTTCTGCCAGGGGAACTTTAATTGACACCTAAGGCTGGTGTGCTGCCTGGAGCAAGACACCACAAAACAACTCATTTCAGTCTTCCCTCTTGATATCATCTTATTAGATACAAATAGTTGAATATTTACTAGAGAAAGAACTAGTATTCAGATATTCAATATTTGAAGAAAGTGCATATGTTTACACTTGTTTTCTTTGGTATAAATATTGGTGAACTTGATACAAAGCGAAGCAATGCGAGTTGCTAGTTGTGCCCACCCAGACACCTGAGGGGTGGCACAGGGGCCCGATCTGAGCCAGAGAACTACAAACCATTTCCAGCTCTTGCTGGAGTTCACAGGTCTGTGCTCACAACCAGATTTCTGTTTATATTTACACTGTCCATATTCACAGCATCCATGTGTCATAAGTTTTTAAAACAAAGCTTTCACAGTAAAGTCATAACAAAGTATTTTTTAAAAAAATAATTTTTAAAAAAGCTTTTGTCTATTTTATTCAGATTCCACCTGCTTTCAAGTATTTCAGTACCACTTCTTATCTAAAATAAGAAAAAAACATCTGCAGCAGATGCTTCTTTGGTTTTGTTTGCAAAAGTTTTGGAAATCCTAGCAGACCATCATAGAACTTTGAAGAATAACATTTATTTGGTGAAAGCAGGACAAGATTGATAAGTAATTCTTAATAGAAAATTTATTAAAAACACATTTCCTTTAGTTGCCCTCAATCTATACTAATAATTCACTTTAATGATCCTGTCTTCAATACCAATGACTGTTGAATTATTAAAGCTGGAAGATGGACATAAAGCATACATGTCAGCACATGCTTCATTCAAGATGCTGTGAAAGCAAAGCGTAAAATCTTACAGTATCAGCATTACTAAGGCATCTATACAGCTCTTGCAGTGAAGTTATGTGTATGGTCTCTATTTTATGGTCTGCGGACAGTCTCATTAACATGACTTGTGTGACTGAAGCTCGTTTTAGGTTCAGTTGAGAATTTTATAATGAACAGCGGAAAGATAGTAATAAGTACAATACGGGAAACTCCGCAACTGTAAGACAAAATGTTGATGCCGTTCAAGTCATCTCTGAAACTTTTTTGACCTTATTTGTTAAACATCTATCTAGTTCTGTTATTATTATACTGTACAAGCAACTTAAATTTATCTCTGTCAGATTTTAAATAGCATCTGGAATGCAACTGCGTGTCTTATGATGTTACCAGCAAGAGAGGAATTAATTTGATATTCTTTACTTGTCCTTTTGGGATCTTACAAGGACAGAGTGCTGGGGGTGGGGGGGAGAGTGCCTCACTAGTTTGAAACTAAAACACCAAAATTCTCATGTTAAAGTTTGAGATTAACACATAATACATAATCATAATAGAACTACATAATCACACATAATAAACAGTGTTATATTTTACAGCCCCAACTCTAGATAAAATATTTATCTAAGAATGAATATTTTATTCTATTTATGCCAGGCAGTTTCTTTGTATAAGCAAAGCCATGGAAAGGAAGAAAACCCGTTTAGCTTCAAGAAACCCAGGGGATCATCACACCCTTAGTGATCTTTGATTTTAGTTGATACACTTCCATTTTTCTCTCAATGTTTCCAAATCCCAGCATATAAAAAAATGACTCTTTTGGCATGGATTTGGATTTTTTTCCATTTTTTATCCCCCACCTCTGACACAATTACAGGAAGTCTTTCTGTGATATAGATCACAAGCAATATCATCCTGGCTGCTCTAGTCAAATCCTAACCAAACAGACAGAGAACAGATTCAGAAAGTCTTCAGATGAAGAAAAAGCATCAGAACACATCTATGAATCAAAAGAGAGGCCAGTGGAACAGGATATGACAAAGATGCATCCAATGATTAGTTAATAAGACAACTAGCAACCATACAAGAATGGATGCCAGATCAGAAAAAAACCCAGCTGGTGAAAAAGCTATGTCATTACACAGCTTGTGTCATGGAACCCAGACACACACACAAACAAGTTTTTGGTCTGACTTCTAATCCTACTTGGTGAGAGTACCAACACAACCTGAACTGTTCTCATTACCAGTGGTGGTTTCAGTTTTGCAGAAGCCTGGAGGAGGCAACTTAAGATCCAGCACAAGCTAAGCAAGAAAATTTGGTGACATTTCACTATAACATGTACTGAACCTCAAACAAAAAGCTCTGAAATTAACCTTGTTAACAAAGTGTGCTGCATCATTCACGAACAATGCAAGAAAGCTAATGGCACAGAGCTAAAGGTCCGATAATCTTGAAGTTCAGTGTGGAACATACCTATCTTCCAGATAATCATGACTATATTATTTAAGACAGCCTCTACAATATCAATGGCCTCGACTGCCAATATACCAAAGCCCTTAACTTGCATCTGTGACTATATACACATCTGATGTAGTAACATATACATCAGAAAGATTAGATTTGCTCTCTGAATCTTCTGTAGCCCTGTTTTCAAACCATGGAAAGCACTTTTCAGCAGTGTGATTATCCATCTACCTGCATTTATCTCAGAAAAGAGAAGAAAACTTTTTCCCTACTACCTTAAAAAGAACTGCAGTTGAGGGAGTCTTAGGCAGAGAACTGAAAAGGAATAATGATTCTGTGGAGTGCTGGATTACTTAAATGGTTATTTTAGCAATGCTAAGCTGACAAACCCACACTAACAGTTGCATCAGGTATTACATTTACTAATTGTCTGTTTAAGCAAGAGCCCAGCTCCTGTAGAAAACAGCCTAAAGATTTCACAGACACCTAGTATTCAGACAAATTACATAAGTTCTCCTTGTGGTAAAGACAATACTTTTAGCCAGCAGTACTGAATGCAACGCTGGAAGCTTTGTAAGTCTTCTCTGCCCTTTCTTATCCCTCACACTAATTAATTTCACTGGGATTTTGTGAAGTAGTGAGAATAGTAACTGTAAGATAACATTCAACAATCAGACATTTCTAAATGGATATGAGTTACTTCCCCAGCTACTGCAATTTCAGAAATCCCAATCTCATTAAGAAACAATTAATGCAAAACAATGACATCAGGATGTCACGCCACAGTAACCAAGCCTCTTTAGAACCACAGGGTGACTTCATGTAATGGGGCACGCAGGTGCTGAATGGTTTGGGCTTCGTTTTTTTCCTTTTTTTTTTTTTTTCCCCAAAGCAGAGCAAGTGGGAGAGAGATAGAGTATTACACTCATACTGAGTGTAATTCTGACTGCAGAATACCAGTGGAAGATACTTATGCAGTTATGCTTAACTTCAGGAAAGGACAGAACTATTGTAGATTAGGAAGAAAGATACACGCATGATTTATTCTGGGATTTTTTTCTTTCTTCCCCTCCCCCATTATATTAATTTTGTTCAACTTAATTCTAGATCTTGCAAGATCCAATTTTTACAGATGTGCAAAAAACTTATATAAGCAATTATACAGAACTTTCAGGAGTGATGATGATGGACAGGCACATAATTGCAGTAGGGTTTGGTTTTAACTGACAATTTTCAATTTATTTTTTTAAAAAACATTTTCTTATAATTACTGTCATTAGAGCCATTAGCTTATTTCAGCAGAATTCTTATGACCACACCTAGGGAAAGAAGTAATTAGGCAATCACTTTCATTATTTACATCATAGGGCAAACACCAATACATAAGCCCAAATATACAATTTTAATATTTATACAAAGAGAAATATTAAATTTCCTTCCAGCTGTTTTAGTGCTTACTAAATCAAATATATTATCTTTTGATTGAAATCATTACTATTAAATTAAGATGGTTTTTGCAGCATTCTTGTTACTTCAGAACAGGTTGGCTCATGCAAATTCAGCCCCATAAAACATGGCAAAGTAACACCTGAAGCAGTAAAGAATAATGGGGAAAAAAACAATTTAAAAGTTGTTAGTGCAAAAAGACCAGAAACATAGGGGTTAGATCTTGATGAGTTGCATATAATCACTTTTTCCAGTCTACTCATCTTCCATTTTGACATTGCAGAACACTATATAGATGCAAATAACAAAGATAAATACAGAGAGAGGGAGTCTCAGGACCCTGTAAATAACAGTGTAACAGTGGACAGAAGACTACAGTGGAGCTGTCCTCAGGCATAATCTCAATTTCACTAGCATTTTAAACTGAAGTTTAAATTATAAGTTTAGAGGTTCAGTTGTGGCTATAATAAAGGTTAATGAACATTTTTTGATCTTGATACAGGTTTATAATAAATTCAGTATCTTTGCATGGATTAAAAAATAAATATTGGCTAAAACTGGATGCAATATCTATTGACAAAACTCTGCAAAGTCAGTTTTAAACAATGAAACAATAAAACTTTCAATAGGTTTAAATAAGAGGTCAAAATAGGCACTGCTTTTAAATCTTAACAGTATATGGCATGATTATGACTTCATTTCAAGCCAAAGTGGCCATTTAAGTCACTGACAAATGTTTGCCAACAGACTAAAATGTTAAGCAATACCTACTGTTTACATACATTTGTAACTGCACTATAGCCCTCTGGAATATCACATTTGAATAGAGACAAATATATATATTTAAATCAGAGCTGGCAAAATACTACAAGATTGAGCACTTTACTACACCAACTCTGCTAGGTAGCTTTGCCAATGATGACAGAATTGATGGTGCCTATCCAAAACTTAAGCAACAATTCTGTTTCTTTTGCAAAACCAAAAAGGTGAATTTTAAAGTAGTAACTATCTGTAAAGCTTGAGATTTATGTTTAAATGTCTTCTCTGTCCTTTCAGTATCATGGGATTTGAAATTGAAAAGTAAGGTTGTTTTCATTTAAGAGGAATATCATACTTTGTATTGAAACACGAGCCTCCAACTCTTTGTGCTGCAATGTACTAGTTGTAACATAAGTCTAGGAGAAAGACAGCAGTGCTTTTCAGCTGCTTTTTTCCCACTGGTTACAAACTGACTTCTATATGTTTTGTTAAAAGCAAAGAAACAAGTACTAACCACTTCGAGCTCTTGATCTGCACACACCCACGTTTATATGAATATAATTATACTGTAAGCCTACTATATTTTTGCAGCATTTTTGTTTATATAGAATCCAAGTCTCCTCTGACTCAGGTTTGTAGTTGCAATGAGAAAATGCTCATAGTATAGGTCTTTACAGTAAGACAAAGACCCCTCTCCTGTGCTTCATATCAAAAATCTCTTATGCTATACAGAGCTCTCAGTGCCTTACCTACTTCAATTATAATGTCAGAGTCGAATTTTATGAGGTCTTGTTATTTTATTAGTGTCATATTTAAATCAGAAGCTGCTTGTAGTTACCCCAGACTGGAATTACTAAGTGACAATAATCTGTTTGCTTTCTTTATGAGAAAAAGAGAATGGCTGGCTGGGCTGTCTTGCCATTACAGAGCTTTGCAAGTTTTTCATGTTTCAAACTTCATCCCCATGTTATTACAGACAAGATAAAACAAAACTGATTTAAATATATAACACTTTATAAATGTATAGTTCTCTGTCCTGACAGGCCTATTATTCCAAGTGATACAACATGAATAAAATCACAAAAATAGAATTATACAAGCTCTACAGTGAAAGAAGCTCTAAAACTAAAACCAGTCCTATGTCCTTGAGCTTAAGTATCTCAACTAGACTGAAAAGAAAAATCAGCATCTGTTTGCATATTCATTTATCCCATCTTACTTGTGTGTTTAAAGGAAGGAAATCGTGAAATGACTTCTTAAACAGGGTCTGAAATTGTATTTTCATGTTGTTTTTTCTGCATTACAGTGCTGAAGTTATGAGCATATATGACACTTTTGTATTGCATGAGATTGATATTTGGAAAAGAGATATAGATGACTGAGTTTTAAAATAAGCCAACAGTGGCCAATGGATTTGAGAAGTAACAAATATATGTACAATAAGCTCCAAACTCTTATTTCTTGAGTGTCATACCAACGTTAGCTCAAAGGAAATAACTCAAAGGCTAATTGATTAAAACTTATGTTAATGGTAGTGAATTTTTTGTTTAAGATCTAGAAAAATAACACATTGTGGCAAGTTTGACAGGAACCCTATTTCTACTAGAGTAATTTCTGAGTGTAATGAAATTTTCCATTAGCATTCCAAGGCTTCACTAAAACAGTAGAATTTACTGACTCCCTTCAGAAGCAGCTGATGTGGGAGTAAAGGATCTTGTACTATCCTCTGCAAAACTCTTTCATTTTAATTTCAAAGACTGATTAGGTTTCTGGGGCAATTACTTCCAAGGTTGGGTTTCCCTTCCCCCCCACTATTCTACCTGCCTTTATCACTTAATTCCTATGGACAATGAAAGGTCATTTTAGTTCACAAATGCAAAAGCCAAGTTATGCATGACAAGCCAATGACAACATTCTTACATGAACTGTTACAAAACACTGTTAATAGGTAAGCAAATTAATGTAAATCTTAAGTAAAAAACACAACTGATTTCTAAATAGCCAATAAAGCCAAATCAAAATTTCCTGATTGAATCCCTTTCCTTAAAATCACTTCTGAAAAAAACATTGCAGTACTAGTCAAAATATCACAGATTTTTGTATATCACAATCTTAAAACTAAGCATGTTCAGCTGTCTGGTTGTCTGCAACCTGCAATATTGTTGTGGTTGCTGCTGTGGACTGATTAGAAAGAAGATGCAGATGAGGCCTTCAGGTAAGTGGAAGAAACCTCACATATGCAGGCCCTGGTCCTCAAGGGGGACTTTAACCACCTGAATACCTGCTGGAAGGACAACCCAGCAGGGCACAAGCATTCCCTGGAGGGCTCAGTAGCAACTTCCTGATGAGTACATGTGCACAATGAGCCTAATACCGGATTGGAGGTTGTCCTAGTTTCAGCTGGCACAGAGATAATTTCCTTTCTAGTGGCTGCTGTGTTTGAGATTTAGTAGCAAAAGAATGTCAATAATGCATATGGATTTAGTTGTTGCCAGGTAATATTTATATTAGTCAAGGACATTTTTTTTCAGCTTTCCATAGAAGCTGAGAGGGAGCATAGACAGGACAAGCTGGCCAATGGAATATTCTATACCACAGAAGTCATGCTCAATATGTAAGTGTGGGTTGAACAAGGGGCAGGGATCCGCAATCATTGCTTGAGACAGGCTTGGCAACCTATCACCACATAGTGAGAGCAAAACATATTATTAGTTTTGTATATACTTTTACCATTATTATTGTTATTTTCCTCTTCTGTTACTGTTCTATTAAGCTGTCTTTATCTCAGCCCATGAGTTGTGGGGGTTTTGCCCCCCTTTTCTACCTCTTCTCCCTACCCTTCTGGGAGGGAGGGGGAGGAGTGAGCAAGCAGCTGCATGGTCCTAGTTGCCAACTGGGGTTAAACCACAACAAGAGGCAATAAAGAAGATGGAACCAAACTAAACTCCATGTCCAGTGAAAGGACAAGAGTCAATGGACACAGCTGAAATAAGTGAAATTCCATCTGATCATAAAACAAATGAAATTCCCTTTTTAATTGCAAGGGTGGTCAAGTATCAGACCAGATTGCTAGTCCCCATCCTTGGAGTTATTCAAAACCTGACTGGACACAGCCCTGATCAACCTGCTTTAGTGGACCCTCTTTGAGCCGGAGTATTGAATTAGATAATCTCCAGAGGCCCCTTCCAACCTCAGTGATTCTGTGATCAATCCAGTTGCTTTTCTTCTGGTTGATTTAATGGACAGCTCTTTCAATGATTAGAGTATATGTATAATTATGAGCCCAGGGAATATATTCCCCAGACCTAGTGTTTCCACTATAGACATTAATTCTATAATTATCTATATTATACAAACTTAGTGATTCTCATAGCAATTTAGAATGAACTTTCTTCACTTACTAATTTTCTTCTTAATCTCAGTAATAGTTAACACTGAGCAATGCATAGAATAAAAGATAAACGGTTTTATTAATTCATACTGACTGAGCTCTCTATAATGACAACAGCTGAGGAAACTTGACAAGCTTTCAATTTATAAACACAGGCTGCCTACAGGCATCTCATTCCTCCAGACACCGTATGACATCACTTGCAATTGCACCATGCTAATAACACAGGTTACTCTCGGCCTCATTTCTCTCAAGATAAATTCTTAGAAGTAGATCTGCTTTTAATATATCTATGTATTATTCTAAATTTGTAAGTCCCCAGCACCAATGATTACTACCTGATCACCCAAAGGGGTCTTAACAGCATGATAGGCTACACTGAGTTCAGGTGCCACAAAAATTTCTAGAAAGGCAAGCTTAATTGCACCCTGACCCATCAACATCAATAGATAGATGTGTAGCCACAGTAAATGTGTCCAAGCATTGAACATGACTGGAAACTGTTAACTGGAAGTTAATTCATGAGCTTCAGAAATCTTTAGAGCCTATGGAAGGGCCACAACCGATCTTCAATTACAGCAAAAAGGCCCAAAATGAATAAATGGCAATTTTTTTACATTTTTTTTTAAACTCATGCAGCCATTGAGAATCTGCAAATTATGACTGCTCTTTGCAGTACATTTTAATGAGTTCTTTGATTTGTTCTCACTCACCCAAGGGTTACAGAAAGAAAACCAGAATTCAGGATCAGATCCACCACACTTTCACTAATTCAGTTAATACATTAATTTCATAGAATCATAGAATCAGTGAGGTTGGAAGGGACCTTTAAGATCATCAAGTCCAACCGTTAACCTACCCTGAAGAGAAAAAAAAAA
>VUYV01000085.1:2747894-2847397 GCA_008711295.1 Anarhynchus alexandrinus | reverse complement strand
GCCTGCTCTTGCGCCTTTAGGACTTCCTTCTTGAAAAACATCCAAGCTTCCTGGGCTCCTTTGCCCTGGAGGACTGCCTCCCAGGGGACTTTGTCAACCAGGCTCCTGAAGAGCCCAAAGTCCGCCCTCCGGAAGTCCAAGGTAGCAGTTCTGCTGACCCCCTTCCTTGCTTCTCCCAGAATTGAGAACTCTATCATTTCGTGGTCACTGTTGCCAAGACGGCCTCCGACCGTCACATTTCAATGGTATGATCTCTGAAGTCTATAATTGTCTAGATTTGCAGAGAAGCATGCATGTTGATTTGCCCCCAGAGAGTTAGACAGGATAGCTTCCTCCATAGGTTAGATGCTTTAGGGGTACTCTCCAATTTTCCTGTAAAAATAAGAGATAAAAATTGCCTATTCTATACCTTGCAAGTAAAAGCTGTATTCTGAAATGCCAACTGCTAGGTGGAAGCTTTTGTCAGCCATTGAGAAATACTTGATAACTGACAAGTGAAGAAAAATACATGAGTTTGTTTAAATCTTTCCTGAAACAAGTTATTGCACAATTCACAAAACGAGTTGAAAGATGGAATCCGATTCCCACTCAATAAATGAAAATGCACAGACCTACCTCCTCTAATATGTAAAGACAACTCCAATAATACTTAACTTCCCTGATGCTTTTCTGTCTCCTATTGAAATATATAAAGTTCAATGAAAGCTTAGAAGAACTTTCAGATGGGAAGATTCAGTGCTGAAGTGAGAAAATGCTGATGCTGGCCTCAGAATTAAATGTGAGCTTTGTTAACAGACCCAGGATTTCGCTTAATTGATTTTCACAAACATATTAATTTTTAGTCACAAGATTCAAGACCATGTTCTTTAACAAATACAGAAAATAGTTTTACAGACAAATGGAAACCATTAATTAGTGAATAGATTTGAATTAGTTCTCCATATATTAATATCTTTTAATACATGGAATGAAGGAGTAGTCAATCAGCATTGATGGACTAGGAGTTATCTACATTTCAAATGAAGCCATGTGAAAATGAGCCTAAATATCACTGAAATTCTTGTTCCCAGAGGCACAACGAGGAGTTCAACACTTGTGTCTAACTTTCCTATTAGCAAACTGATTCTGAAAAATCCAGCAGAGGCTACATGACCTTGATAAGCACATCCAGTCACTAGCAAAACAGAAGGTGGATGCAAAGCTAACTCAGTTCGCACTACGCTTGCTTTAACTCACTTCAGCAGGTGGTAGACAGGTTGGCTGGCAAAAGAAAGGAACCTGGAAATTGTATTCATCTTATGGAACACACAGGTGTGACGGAGCACAGCATGTTACAACAATGCCAATACAGATCGACAACAGCTCGCTATTACTCCTTCTTCCACACAATGAGGAGAAAGAACAGAAAGCCAAGGCTCAGTGTTTATCAAAAAAGTGGCAAACCTTATGCATCTCTTTTTGTTAATAACTGTTCCTGAAGTCACAACTAAGTTGCAATGGAAAAAGTTTCAGCTGTCATGACAAATATTATTCAAGCGATTTTGATTTAAAGATTTTGGAATAATAATCTTAACATCTCTAGATATTACCAATGTACTTGAGAAACACTGGGAAAGAAAACTGAAAGCTTATATACGATAAGCAGTCATGTACTGGACAATCCATTTTGCTAGTTTTTGAAGCAGCCCAGCTAGACCTGAACATTAACAATTTGTAAGGAAATCCACACAAGTATTTTTAGTCTGACATATTTTAATCTACATGCCCATCAAATCCTCCCTTTACATAGTATTCCAAATTTAAAGATAAAGAACATAATCTTTTGGGGTCTTTTTTTTTTTTCAAATGCTTGCTTATAGTTCTTTGAAAATGGAAAGTAAAACAACATTCTGAAAGGTAACATACACAATTTCTCTACTTCCAGTCATGACCATCTAAATTTTAAATACTACTTATTTTCTGGCAAATTTTTCAAGCATCAAATGTTACAAGGTGAACATTGTCATCCAGCTCTTTTTTGAATAGCTTATTTTTAAATACAAATTATTTTGCAGTTAGGCACAGCATGTGGAAAGATAATGCAGCACAGTTCCACGGACGGATTTCTATAGTTTGTTTCCTAACTGACTCTGATATGTCTTCTGTGAAAGTCATAACACTGGGTGTGTTTGACAGTGCAATTAAATGGAGAAGCCATTGCCACGAATCATCTCTCCCATCAGACAGCCTGATCCTACCAATAAAGTCAACTAAATACTCTCTGGTACCATATTTCAGGAAAAGAGGTGCACATCTTTTGTTAACTAGAACAATACTATATTCATGAGCTGAATCATAATGCTAACACAGAATGAAACCCCATCCTTCTGTCATAATATTTTACCAGGTTACAAGACGACCAGTGCAGTCAATAGTCATGCATGGAAGTTATAAAGTCTATAATTATTTTTTTCTTCCTCGTTATAAATTTTCTAGTTTTGAGTAATAAAATTCTACACCTATCAAATGGGATCCTATTTTGTCGAATCAAGAACTTAAGAGAATCAGAGCTAGACAAATTAAAGATATACTTATGACAAGAATCATAAGTTAAAGATGCAAAATCTCCACCAGAAACTCATTCTTCCAACTTGTCCAATCTTATCCAGTTTCAAAAACCATTTAATATAGTTTTGCAGTCAATGACATTTGTCCAAACGATGCTGTAGACAAAACTATGCTGTATAGTATTTCTTCTACGCTTCTTCCCAGGCCAAAATAAGGCATCACACATCGTTTATATTGTTCTCCTGAGTACCCTTACACTGTCTTCACCAATATAAAACAAATGAAAATAAAGCTACATCAAAATCTATGCTTCATCCACAGAATTAATAGAAAGTCTTTACCTTTCTTTTTTTTTTAGATGTTTTTTCATTATACCTACTGTTGGGGACAATTTTTGTCATACAAATTTATGGGCACATTAGTTATAATCATTCTACTTTGTATTTTATCTCTGCAGGAACAGTATTAGAAGCTGTTCCAATCATCTGGGTGCATTAAAAGTGTTATGCCTTCACCACATCTTATTTGCCTATGAATAATTTTCAGGAAGAAAGCCACAGGCTCCTTTCTAGCAGAATATTAACATTTAATGTTTGTTTGGACTCATGACCTGCATGTTTATTTTAAAGTGAGATTATGACATTAATACTTGTGAAGAACTCCTCATTGATGTCAGTGGGGGCTGCTTAAACATGACTGACATAACATTGTGAGTCATAGTTTTACCTTAGTCTCCTTTTTGTGCAAGGCATTCACTGAAAGACTATAATAGTTGCTGCTTGCTCACCCTTGCTCTGAAGAGAATACTTTATAAAGCTGAAAGCAAATTGTCTCCATCCATACTACTTGCCCAAGCATCACCCTCTCTCGGCTAATATATCGGTAATAGTATCCTAAAAGTGTTCTTTCTTTTATTTCATTCAAAATGAATGAGGAGCAAAGACCTGCTGTTTATTAGACTTTAAACTAGCTTCTTTTGCCTGAAGTACATAACTACATAACCTGTTCAAGATGGCAGATCTGAATTAGCGATCTTTTAAAGGGGACCAGGTGTTAGAACAGGAGCAAGTCCCATTCTTCCACTAACACAGTTGTTGGTAGAGTACGTGTGCCCACAGGGCAAGTAGATTTAGCCCATAAAATGAGTATGCAGCCAAGTAAAATACTGTGATAAATATATGCAGTAGCATGCAACTCCAGAGGGACAACAGCAGTCAAAGTATTCAAGACAGCAAAACATTTATATGCTGAGATGTTTTAATGGTATTAGGCATTTCCAGGAAATGGAAGTTGAATTATAAGCACATAGGATGAAATTGTCAAACCTACTGATAAAACATTTCAGTACTTTTGGAGGGAGGAAGTCTGGCAGTAGAATTGCAGATGGTTAAGTCTAAATCTATTTAAATTCAAATATATTTTGCAAATATTGACTGCATTTCTTTTTCATGGGCAATCACCTGAAGGTGATTCTTTGCTGAAAACCATCTTCATGTAAAATACTATATAAAGATGGAATGCATATTCATATAGAATATAAACTTCATAAACATTGACTAAGTTAGGCATAAGTAGTCTCATAACAGAATTTTTGACATGCTAGCTTTTTTTCCTTTGAAATAGTACTACAGCATTAGCTAAGTAAAACATTTCAGCTGAAAAAGTGAGACTTAAAAATAAATTCAGTCATCAGCCAAATTCATTTTGGCTAATATTGCCTTCCAAAGATTTAACAAGCATTGCCTGTTCCAGTCAAAGATTAAAGCGTTTAACTTCATTAAGGTAAAGTTACAATTGTTTGCAAACAGACAGTAATTATGGACCTGTCAAACCAAACTGACTTTAATAGAAATTAACTATTCGGCCATTCTAATCCTAATTTTGCTAGACAAGTACAACATATCATCACAAAACACGACATCAGTAAACCTATGACCACAGAAAAATAGCTTAATACATTAGGGCAACTGAAAACAATTCCATTAGAACTTCAAATAATAGTTGAAGCGCAAATCTGGAACAGCATACATGAGAAGTAAAATATGGGTGATGTGCTATGCATCACTATTCATTTCCTATTTTTTCATATATGTCCATGCTGATTAAAATGACTTTTTGGTAAAATTACTGTACTGGAACAATAAATGACAGCAATGTAACAGCATCAAATGTCATTCTAATTTGTCACATTTATAAAAGACAAGTTTTCTACAAAGTTACTGTAAAAAATTAAAAGCTATCAGGTAAAGGCAATGGAAAAATATTTGTTTTCATAAGGAATGAATTTAATGCTTATTTTCTTTTATTTTAAAGAGAACTTTAGTATTAGATCAGTGACAGTTCCGTTTAAGAAAATAAACTTGTTCCTTAGAGGTACATTTCTAGTCTTTTAGCAGAAGCTAGTATCCTGATTAATATTGCATGAAAATTTCCATTATCAGCTCAAGCTGACTGAAAAAATAAATGCCTTCATCTCTGTTTTCAAGCTCAGTGTGCTCCCCTTGTCTTCCTATAATCACCTTCTCTGTAATCAAAAGATTTCAGTGTTTGTCTTTTACAGAACCCACACAGAAGCAGACCAATGCATATAAACATGAAGCTATTTGCCAATTCTTTCATTGTAGGATAACTCTAAGCAACTGAATGCAACAACGTAGTTGGGACCTTTCAGAACAACTGTCTAAACTCTCCAGTTTCCATAGTTGCTCTGCATGACTGCTCTGCATGGTTATACAAAGATGTTTGCTTAGACTCAACTCCTATGCATGGAAAAGACCCAATATCCCCTGCAATGGGTAATAGGACTGAGTTTTGCAACATCATTGTAGCCTGCTTTATGTGTACTTTTTTCCTACTTTGTTTTGCTGATCTATTAAGTATACCAATACCTTTCTTTCTCTGATTTTATTCAATTTCTTAGATAACAGGTTGTATTGATGAACAATACCTGTATTTATTTGAAAACTAACTTATTCACTCTGAGCTCAGTTCAAGTTGCAAAATATATCTTCAAAGACATTCCATACATTGCAGAAAGACATGAAGTCCCTCAGATGAGTAAGGTCTAAATAATCTTTTGGCTTATACTTCTACAGTTGAATTGAGTTTAACAAAACCCCATGTGAAAGTACAGCCATTTGCACTGCTGATACAAAATCGTTTTCTACAGAATAATCTACAGCAGTTATGTGAAGTAGAACTTATACTAATTCATCTTAACTCATATCATTTACATCAAATAAGTCCTGTCTTTTGCACTGTTCCCAGAAATGGGAGAGAACAGGATAATCAGTCTTGAGGCAATAGTGGTGAAATTAGTATCTTCCTTACACATAAAAATATATTTCTTAATAGCTTTTACTCTGCAGTGATATAAAATATTTAATTTTGACTGCAATTCAGTTTTATTGCATCCAACTTACCAATGCCCTAAAATGTCATTTTTGCAGTGAAAAACAACCTTTGTACAGGTAAGAAAAATCTAGTAACACACCTATGCTGTTTGCTGCTATCCGTCTTTTCTTTGACCATGTAAATTTTGATGCTGTTGCTTTCATTCAGTTTGCTTTAGCCTGTTTCTAAAGATAATTTTGTTTTTCCTGTACTTGAGGGAAGACAGATCACCTTCATTTCAAATCATGAAGCGATATTCTTGTATGTGGTAAACTTATCAAAGGAACATTGTTCCCTTAAATTTGTAAGCACTGAACACACACATGCTTGCAGTCTTCATATAACAACATGCCAGGCATTTTACATGCAGCAAATAGCAGAACAGCTGTCTGGTTATTATATTTAGTGCTCTTTTTTTTTTTTTAAGCTAGGCCTAAGCCCTTCTACCAAAAATGTGTCGATTTTCTACTGCCTCTCATGGCTTCAGTTTTGGATATGCCAAGCAGCTGCAGGATTTTCTGACAGTGACTGATGGAAGTGCTGAGCACCTCCGAGTCAGACTACGTGCCTATTACTTTTCTGGTTTTGTTACTGTAGGGTGTTTTTATGGCTTTCATCTTTGCACAGCTCATGTCTTCATAGTTTAATGATGCATTTCCTGTACTTCTCATGAGAGTTAAGGTTCAACATAGTCATCTATTCCCATTTTTTCTTCAACTCTCCATTTGACTACAGGTTTTTCATTATAGATTTTTCTACATTCATACAAAATACTACTACAGCTTCTATAGAAAATACTTTAATGTATAGCAGCAGTTGAACTAGAGGCAGTTCAACACAACCTGGTCCAACCAAATGAAAATCCTAGTCAGTTCTACCAACCGGTAGAAACTTGCCCCTTGTAAGCTCGGGTCCCAGGACTGTCTCCCTCCACATGTGGAGAACAACTAAGAGCTCCCAGAAGGGGAGCTGCACCAGCTCTGCCACTCCAAATGACTTAAGCTCTATTGGTACTGCACCTCCTGGCCAAAGAAAATTCACTAAATTCCTCTTTCACACTTTCCAGGCAGCTTTGAGAGGCCAAATATTTGCTGTAATTAAAGATTTGAGAACTGGGGCAATGCTGATATGAAGAGACAGGCAGGAAAGGGCAAGTACAAGCAGCAACAGAGAAAGGTTCATCAAAACCACAGGACTTCACCGTTCTCAGTTCATGCTGAAACTGCTCCTGCAGCTGCTGCGAAAGCCACAGGGTCTGTCTAGAAGCTAAGCTCCTGCCTTGAAACCATTGAAGATGTTTATGCATAGCCCCTCTATTCTTCCCCCAGTAGAAATGCAGTAATTAATATTAGTCCATTTCAGTACAAAGCAACGAGTTATACAAGTGCTAAAAGAGCTCCAACTTTGAGTATTCAAAGTTTTACAACAAAGTTGTTGCACTTCAGCCATTATGAACACAGGTAGAGAAATCAATGCTTCTTTATGTGCCAAGGACCTCATTAAGAGATAAAAGGAGGAAGCATTATAAAATGGCATAAGCAGTTTTAAAGACTGCGGAATCATACAGATGAAGACCAAAAGGGATTTATTGTGACATGAAACAAGCCATTTTAAACAGGGACATTCTGATCACATCATGTCCTGAAAACATCAAATTGAATGTCAGTGAGAAGTGAGAAGATGACAGCAGCATTTAAACAGAGTTTAAACACAGTTTTTCCACATGAAACGAAACTAAGCTAGGAATAAAGAGAAGTCATGGTTGAAAGAGGTCATTTGTACAGCAAGATTACAGCTAGGGCATTTAGAGTTGTTTATTTAGTAAAAACTTGAAATACACAAAATTGTTAAGGAACAAGTTCAATACATCTGAATACATCTAAAGTAATATTTTCATTAATATTTCAACAATAGATGTTGCAGCATAAAATAATTATGACAGACCCAGGTACATTTCTGAGTCTCTGTACTTGTTCCAAGTCTTTGTTATTAAGATCTACAACACGATATTACTGCAGTGCTGAAACTGTAAGGTTTAAAAATGATGCAAAAATAGTGATTCTAAAGCAGGCTTTCAGTCAGGATGAGGATGACAGCTTGATCAGACAAAACTTTCCAGTGTAATGGAAACAAGTCCAGAATGATGACGAATTTACATGCAGACCATATCATAAAAACATTACTATTAACTCAGACAAAATTTTCCTGGCCTATTTAGGCCAACTTGAGAGTTGCTATGCTAGCAACGAGGCACAGAACAGCTGCATCAGAAGAGTTATTTCACAAGAATAACTGGGAAGATGTTAGGTAACATCATTAACAAAAAAGACAATAACCACTCTACTGAGAGGCATTTTAAGTTAATCAGCAACCAAATTATATGAGTATCAATCAGCAAACCACCTAGCTATCCTATAATTACTTGTATTAACTTAACCTTTTCAGTAACTTAAAACAACACATTGTAAGATACTTCGAAGCAGTGCTGATGTACTTTATTTTGCAGAGAGTTCCTTACTATGTTATTCAGGTTTTAAAAATGAATAGAAGGCTTATTGAAGCCAGCAAGCAGAAATTTAAAGTTACCCAGAACACTGTCCTAACACTATAGGAGAAATACATAAGATGTAGGAGGTTTCCTTTGCCCATAACTGAAGAAAACCTTGACTTTTTTCATCCTATTTGTACATTTGAAGAAATTACTAGCTCCACACTTCTTTAAATCTAATTCTTATCACTTACTCAGCTTTTCCATCTCACTTTNAAAAGCTGAGTAAGTGATAAGAATTAGATTCACTTCATATTCTTGACACTTCTTCAGTATCTAAGAGCATGTAGTGAATTAATTATATCATTAAAGCTCATGGAATAATCCATATTAGAGTGACAAAGCAGCAGATCACATATAAGCCAGCCAAATAGTCCTGTGTTTTTAGAAATCATTTGATAATGAAAGTGAAACTTCTAAAGTATAAATTGTCCTCAGAAGCTGAACAGGAGGCTATATGATAGAACATAGAACTCAAAGAGATTAAGCTAACAGCTTTTTACTACATAAAACAAGCTACACAATTGTTAATTTTGACAGTTGTTGCAGGAAAAAAAAAGTACCTAGGAAGTGGCCTGTAATTGGAGGAAGAAGGACAAAATTAGGACAGGAAAAGGAGAGGAAAAAGTACATGAAGTGTCTTTCACTCAAAATCTAAAGTACTTCCTCCCTTATACTATTTTTGGAAGGGGCAAAGATTAGAATATTATCATCACATCAAAGTGAGTAATTATATATTCTACATCTAGACAAAGTGCCCGATCTTAACAGCACTTGTGATGATTAACTTGTATGTATAATTGAAACCGAGTGTCAGTAGTCTTCAGTCAGTGTCAATAAAATAGGTAAGGGAAAACTGCAGGCAATTGAGTTAATTCATCTTAGAATCAGATGTGATCATAGGCAATCCAAACTGAATAACTTTTCAGTTCTATTTTATACTAGTTTTTATGAAAGTAAATGGAAAAGTAATAGACATGAATTAAACATTTTCATTTCGCAGCACTAAGCATTCACCCATCACCCATGAAGCTCATTCCTCATCCCATGGGCTTCAAATGCAGCAGTGCCTGCTTAATAAATGAGTGCTAATTATTCAAAATTATGAAGAAATGTAGCACTCAGCATGTACTCCCCTCCTTCCCATGTATTCAGACTGTATAACAGTCTTCCATACAGAATATAAAAGAAGGCAATAACACATACGTAAACCTAACAGAGGAAACAATAGTGCTAGTAGCTGTATCTGTAGGACTATTTACATTGATTTTTCTTTAAGAAATACAGTCTAAGCTGTAAAAATATCCTTAGAAGTGATGCTTTACAAAAATCAATAGAATTATTGCAGTTCATCCCAGTAAAATATTTTTAACTTTTCCATAAAACATGTAAATATACATATACCTCTTCCTCTTAGACAATTTTCATATGGAATTACAAACAACATTTGGAATTATCAATTGTTATAGTCTTACATTATTTCTTAGCATTACTTAAAACCAATAGTTTCATTACTATCACCTAATAAGACAGTACAATCTGGTAAGTATCACAATATCCCCACCACCACCAAATCCCCCCAGCACACTATGCATAGCAAAATGAGGTACTGAAGAGATGAGAAAGTGTTATTAGTTTAACATATTGTTTTTAAATAATAACATGCTTTCCCTACTTTCAATTATTTTACTTTATCATAGTACATACAGTTAAGATATCACACCCAATTAAAATAAATTCATAGCAGCAAAAAAAAGTCCAGAATTTTGCAAAGTGAAATGCATTAACACATTTTCACAATCTCACAGTATTTCTGTTTTAAATTGAAGAAAACAGTATCTGTATTGAATAACATTTTCAAACACTCTAAGATAAACAGGACAGTAATTTAACCATCATTATTGGATACAAGTAAATGCAAGACTTGGTTTGGACTCAAAATTACTTTGTGTTTGAAACCATTTCCCAGATACCCATCGTCAGCATTTTGGTTTGTTATTTTCTATATTGTCACTAATGATATGTATTTCTGTTACCACAATAATAAAGGAACTGAAAAACAAAAATTGAAAACTAACAAATTTTAGATTTTTAGTTTGGCGTTTGTTGTTGTTTTGTTTTGGTTTTTTTTTTAGTTGGAGGGAAAATTGTGCAAGTTAAGCTTTCTGCAACATCAAATAAATTTCAAAATTATCACAGAAAGAAGTAGGTTTTGGTCTGCACATTTTTCTATACATCACATCTAAGAAGAATTAATTGCTTTACTGCAAGGCCTAGCAAAGATCAGTATGGAGATATTAAAACACACATTAGACTGCAGGTGGAGTAATGCTATCACACAGAAGAAAAAAAATGGTATAATTTCATTGTAGCATTAGGGTTAACACCGAGTACAAACTATGGTGAACTCTCCATCTCCTACATAACCTCCTTTTTTCCTGGGACCCTTTTCTAAGCCTTGAACTTGCCTTTCACCACAGCTAATGAAGCAAAAACATTCCTCTATTTGCACTGGAGTGATTTTGTTGACATCAGCCACTAACTCAGTCCTCCTAGGACAGCACCATCATTAATTCCACTCTAATTGCATCTTTTAAACTAAAAATACTGCAATATTTGGTGCGTAATTTTGGGTGTAGTTTCAAACCACTGCAGTTCATGATTTATAGGCACATTTGAAATGAAAATTTTTAATAAAAGCTTTAGAAAACATTCAATTTAATATTGCAGTATCCCAGAGGGGATCATGGGTTTTGGAAACAAATGGTTCTGTAAGTTGGAAAACCCATGTGTTTGAGTGTATCCTGATGGTATTTTGAGGGGGCAGAGGGTAGAACAATGAGAAAAAAGTAACAATAAAAAAGGTATTTGATAAGGGCAGAACAAAAGTCAGAGCATTAAGAACTGGTCTGAGGACTCATTAAAATCCAAAGTATAGTGTTTCCTGCCCCAGATAAAACTATGTAAAAGCAGTTAGTTTTAGAAATAAACCAGAAGGCCTCTAACATCCACATTAAATATAAAGAATTAAGTCAGAGAAAATGCATATTGATTACCTATGGAATTAAATTGTTATGGGATTTTCAGATACAATGGTAGCACATGATAACTTCAATTTAATCTTAACATAATCTGTAAAAGTGTTAATAATCAAGTGCTAAGAATCAGCATATAATAACATAGGACTAGAGAAGAAAACACTAGATGTAAGCCAGTGACTTCTTTAAGAGAATGAAAACTAAAACCAGGTGGTGATTAACTAAATGAAAGTATAAAGAATATTGTTTTCTTTTAGAACCTAACTAATAATCGAGGGAACTCTCATTGTTTTCAAATGGTCTATTTTCAATCAAATCAGGCATCATCTTTCCTGACAGCGAATACAGAACATATATTAATCTAATAAGGTATTACTCCTTCCTGTAAGGAATAATTTTGTCTCAAAGGATTTTCAAAGTAGTGGTAGTTTTGGGGACAAAAAAAAAAAGAAATTATTTCTCTCATATTTTTCTCTAAGAGGGTAATTTTTTGCAAATGGAAAGCTTATATTACACATATGCTTGTGCACTAAGCCTCCACCAGGCAGGAATTGATCTAACAAAACTAATCTGAACCAATTTACAGTAATTTACAAACTCAGATTCCATAGCATCTTGTTATTACTCCCTTGCAAAGCAGTGACTAGCTACAAAGTGAGATCTATGGTTTAAGAACTTCCATGGAATCTGTCAGTGTTTCCTCTGGAAAGATTGGAAATGACTGTATGCTTTACTCATTCCGCCTTTTCTCCAAACATCTGTTTGTTGACACTGGTCAGAGACTGGATATTGGGTAAAATAGACCCAGTATGACCCTTGTCATGTTACTAATCATTCGGCTGGTTTTTCACTTTTAAATGTTGATTTTTACTTCATTTTAAAGTTCCACACATGACTAATAGAGTTGTGGAAGACAAGTTTTATTTTTAGCATTTCAGTTTGACTGAAGTATTTTTTGATGCCTTTTTATGCTTATATAGTGTATTTGCACACAAATATAAGTTCAAAACAAAAAATAGAGCATTTCATTAAAAAAAACCCACTGTTCAAATTTTGTCTGATTTTCCTCTGAAGACAAACTGATCTCACCACTAATCAAAGAAATGCAGGCACAATTTCATGTTGCTTTCCAGTTCAAATGAGGTATATTGTCTCTAAAATTTCTTCAATCACAGTGGACTTTTAAAATTTTTATTCCGGTCCTCATTTTGAGTCATTCTATCCTTCTTGAATTCATTCACCCTTTCTCGCTTTATTAATTTCTTTTTTTTTCAGCTGTGCCTACTCTTAACAAACATTTACAAATCTCCAGAATACTGTTGGGTATTTAAAATCACAGTACAGTTTTCCTGAAAAACAGACTGCTGTCTGATTTTAGGCATCCTCAGAAATGCTGTATTCACACAGCAGTAAATTCTGACTCTAAATAAAGTGATACATTTCAATTTTCCCCATTTCTTACAGCATGAATGTAGGGGTGTAAGACTTGATAGCCTTTAAAGGTCCCTTCCAACCCAAACTATTCTATGAATGCCCTTGTAGCTTAGGGTCTCACTGCACAATCATGCATAGGCAAATGAGACTATTCCAAATTGGATAAATAGCACATAGGACTAACTTGACACTCAAGCCTTTTGCATCTCTCATAACTAAATTGCCACAGATTAGGTTTAGTTTACAGTCTATAATCTGCACTGCTTTACCATGTTATACATAGTCAAGGTCATCTATTATTCAAAGCACTGACAATACAGCACCATATCAGAGAGGATTTTGAGCTAACTCTCAACCATGCCAGTTCATCTATACCATAAGAATACTGCAGTTACACTGCTACCAATCATAGAATCATCTTGGTTGGAAGGGACCTTTAAGATCATCAAGTCCAACCATTAACCTAACACTGCCAAAACCACCACTAAACCATGTCCCTAAGCACCATGTCTACCCATCTTTGAAATACTTTTGGGGATGGCGATTTTCCTAATATCCATCCTAAACCTACCCTGGTGCAACTTGTGGCTGTTTCCCCTTGTTCTATCACTTGTTACTTGGGAGAAGAGACCAACCCCCACCTCACCACAACCTCTATTCAGGTAGTTGTAGAGAGCAATAAGGTCTCCCCTCAGCCTCCTCTACTCCAGAANTAAACAACCCCAGTTCCCTCAGCCACTCCTCATAAAACTTGTGCTCTGGACCCTTCACCAGCTTTGTTGCCCTTCTCTGGACATGCTCCAGCACCTCAATGTCTTTCTTGTAGTGAGGGGCCCAAAACTGAACACGGTACTTGAGGTGGGGCCTCACCAGCGTCGAGTACAGAGGGACGATCACTTCTCTAGTCCTGCTGGCCACACTATTTCTGATACAAGCCAGGATGCTGTTGACCTTCTTGGCCACACTGCCAGCTCATACTCAGCCAGCTGTTGACCAATACCCCCAGCCCCTTTTTTGCCAGGCAGCTTTCGAGCCACTCTTCTCCAAGCCTGTAGCACTACATGGGGTTGTTGTGACCCAAGTGCAGGACCCAGCACTTGGCCTTGTTGAACCTCACACGATTGGTCTCAGCCCATCAATCCAACCTGTCCAGATCCCTCTGTAGAGCCTTCCTACCTCAAGCAGATCAACACTCCCACCCAACGTGGCATCATCTGAACCAGCCCCAATAGTGAGCCCTGGGGAACACCACTTGTGACCAGCTGCCAACTGGATTTAACACTATTCACCACCACTCTTTGGGTAAAAAATCTGGCTGGATGGCTGGGCCCAGCGAAGTGTATGCCCATCCCAGCCATGAGCAGACAGTTTTCTCCAGGAGAATGCTGTGTGGAATTGTGTCAAAATCTTTATTAAAGTCCAGGTAAACAAAATTCACAGACTTTCCCTCACCCACTAAGCAGGTCACCTTATCATAGAAGGAAATCAGGTTTGTCAAGCAGGACCTGTCTTTCATGAACCCACACTGACTGGGTCTGATCACCTGGTTGTCCTGTATGTGCTGCATAATAGCACAATGCTTGAAGGGGTTTCTTCCGAATTAATTTGACCATGACCATACATGATAAATTAGTGTTACAAATTAGTGTTAAGCAGCTTGTTATGTATTGGAAGAAAGAATAAGAGTACCAGTTTGTATATTTTTTCTGTTACAGTTTGCCCTCTTGAGAAAAGAGGAAAAAGAGCAATGCAAACCAATTCAGATTAGACTGATATTCTGCAAGGTAACAAACAAACCCTGTTTTTTTTCTGCCAGAGATCTTAAAAGCAGATTGAAAAGGGAAGAGTTAAATCTGTTAGAAGGACAAGTCTAAAGAAAATGAACAAAAGGAAACTTTTCTTCAAAATATCCACAGAAAATGCATATCTCACCATTAGATATCACTGAAAATCTTGCCCAGCAGAACTGTGGTAGCTAACTCATTAGCTGTTTTAAGTGACACCCAAGAGATGTAACTATTGGTTAATGCTTATGTTATCATACCTTACACCTGCCTTGGTCCAACTGATGTTTAAAACTGTCAAGGTCCCTGTAGGAATTTTTGAATGGACAAAACACGGTGTTCAGTACATAGTATTGCCTTGAGCACTTCAATAGTGACTGAACACAGCCCTCTCGGTCCATAGACCACTGACAGGCAGATAAAAGTGGTAGCACATAAAGGGAACACTTTCTTCACACATCACAGAAAACAATCCTTTTTCCTATTTTCCTGTAACACACTGCCATCTCCCATATGTGCAATGGTACACAAATGCTTTGTTATTTTCCTTACACTCCTTTCCTATTCCCACTCCCACATTTTCTTACTTTTATCTGACCAGGAGTTACAATACAATGCCCTCAACATACAGTAGCATAAGCAAACAAAAGATTTCTGTAGCAACAAATGCCCAAATACTTGGAAACTTCCAGGTCTTTAGTATTTTAAATTCAAAGAAACAGCTGGAAACATTTTTAAAGTCACAAGCTGCCAAAATACAATGCTTTCTCATTTAAGCATCTCTTCATATGACTTCTGAGGAGGCTCATCAGACAACAGGCTACACTGTAAATCCTATTGCTCTCAAGAGGACAGGAGCTCCATGACTATTTTAGATGTCTCTTACACTGATTAAAATTAGCATTTAAAATACACACACAGGGAACGTTTTCTGAAAACTAATGGTTAGATTAAGGTGTTTTCTTGGTCTGCATTTCAAAGTTTCACTGATGAAGTTGCATCCGTTCAATTCAAATCACATACTGCTCAGCAGGTTTTCACTTCATCAGAATTTCCAATATAGATAGATTTCCCTACAGAAGTGTTATTTTGTCTGATTAGTTTACAGGATTTGGGAGGTTCTGATGGCATTTGCTCCATCTACACTAGAGGGTTATCTGGGTTTGGCTGCCATTGCTTTTGCAGCTGTAGTTGTCTACATAAGACAGTGCAGCCAGTGTTCAACATTGCTCTGGCTGCTAAAAGTAAATCATTTCCCAACCCATCTAGAATTCATGTGGAGTTCAAGATTCATAAACACAGGGCCAGAGAATTTAGGTTTAGGAAAACTGCAGTGAAAATTCTATAGCACAATTTAAAACCTGCCACTGAAGCTTGCCAACAGACATCCTTGATCATGTCTACAACATATTCCACCTGTACTTTCAGTAGTGGAGACAGGGGTACCTGAACAGAACTCCTATAGCACAGGACTTGTTCCAGAACAGGGATGAAGTTGCATTGTAGGAGCCACAACTTCTACTGGCTAAAAAAATGATTCAAGTGTTCTGCAATCAGTATAGCACAGGGCATAAAGAACCTGCTGCTCTCATACCTTCCTCAGTGTCTGGCAAATTCCAAAAAACATATCCCTTTACCAATCAGATTCTTGACAAGAGACTGTAAGGTAAGAAAATTGCCCAGAGTCATTTTATGACTTTATCATGTCCATGTATTCATGTGACAACATTGCTCTAAGTGGAAATTTTATGCTTATATTCATTTTTCTTTTCTCTTTCTGAATAGAAATGGAATTATTTGCTTCCTTCCATCATGTCCATTTTGGCCAACGGGAAACCTGAAGTCAGCAAGGGGGTGAGGAGTGGAGAGGGAGTAAAAAGAGTAACACAAAGCATTCTGCAAAATCTTACAAGTATAAATCAATTCATACAATACCCTGATGAGCAAAAGACATGTTATCCCCTTTTATGGGAATCTGAGATGGAATTTAAGTGACTTGCCTAAAGCCAGAACTGTCAGAATAGTAAATAGAAAAGAATGGGAACCAGGACCTCTAATCCCCAATCTGACTTACATCGTAACTGCAAAAAGGAGACGTAGCCTGACTCAAGAAATGGTATTAAAGAGAAGCTAAAAGAAATTATAGTTTCAGACTACAAACTTATGTTTTGTCTTGTTAAAGAAAATGTTCAAAAAGATAAAGTATCAACTTAGATCTTGGCAGTCAGTAAATTATTTGCAAAAGGGTGAAAAACAAAACTTCTGTCAGATATCTACATTCGGTGTAAAAATGCCTTAAAATCAGATCCAATTGACATTTTTATATAGAGATGTGAGACTATACATAAGACAATACTGAAAAACTAGGAAATTGTGTGCAAAATGGAAATTTAGTTAAGATTTTTCAAGTTCTGAGAAAGCACTGCTGGATATTTCTTGAAGCGTACTCCCTGCATCACTCAGCATTTGTTTGTTATCAGCAACATAACTCTTACCTGACAAGACTAGTACACAAGTAGCCCAAGAAGATTGTAACTGGGTATCTTTGAACCATGTTTCCTTTTCATGAAAGCAATAATAGGGAGCAGGGTATCTATTTTATATCTATGCTATTTTGTAGTACCTTTTTATAATTTCTAAGTAACTTTTAAAGTGAATAATTCAGTTTCACTAAGCAATAGAGCAGCACTACAACTAGTTTTTCCCAAGCTCCCATAAAATGCTTTTTACAGATTTGAGAAAGGAAATCAAAGATGTAGTTTTACTATCCCACAGTAGAGGACATTAGCACTGAACTGTGTGCTACGTTAATAATGACCTTATTCTATTCCCATTTCACTCTCCCCATCTTCTCCACTTCTCCCCCAACTCCCTCTTGTTTTTGTCTGAGAGACTAGAGAACAGCTCCTATCAGAAGCCACAACCAGAAGATGCCTTACAGAAAACAGAAAGGATTTTTTTTCCAAGTTCTGAGCCAATAAAGTAGAAAACTTCTGCTAAGTTTACCTACTGATTTTAGCCCCCAAATGCTCTTTTTTCAGTAAAAGCCACTATATAGTAAACCTTATCCACCTTCTGGAGGCTTCTCTTTGACTTGTTCCTAGCCTTAGAATTTACTCTGCATGGTCAGATCGCTATTTTCTGGCTTCTTACAGGTGCTCTGAAAAAAAGAGAAGGATGTGGCCCAACTAGGAACACAGCAGCATTCTCACTTCATTCAAAAGATCAAGAGGGAACAAGAAGTTACTCATTTACAGAGAAAAAGAATAAAGCAGAATACAAATAAGAGGAAATAGAGTCAGATAAAAGGGGAGAGCAAAACTGAAAATCAAACATTTCTGTTGTGTTGTTCTTTCCCAGTATCCATGTCAGGCAGAGAACTGGTTGACAGTTCTGGAACAGGAAAAATTAATTTCATATTTTCTTTCCAAATAATTTTATTTTGCTTTCATTAAACAAAACACATGTGTTCAGAAACGCTTGTTGACCTTAAAATCCCTTTTCTTTTGTCAAGCACTTCAAATTACTATCTTTGGCAGCCTTCTTTGCATCCCTTCATCCTGCTTAGGATTGCTACAGCTAAAGTAATGCCCTCTCAAGCTGACCAGTGGACTGCTGATGGCCACAGCAAGTGATCTGTGACAAACATGGGGATTGCAGCCTCTATTACAATTGACACAATAGAAGGCTCTGTTGCTGGGGAAAAAGTCCCAACTCTCTGCCATCATAAAGAACAGAAGACATAAGGATCCTCCTCTCCAAAGGTGCACAAGTTTGTTTTTAAATTAAGAAATAAAAAGAGCTGGTGTATTGGGCGTTTTATGCAGCTGCTGAGCCTCTTTAACTCCAACCCTCTTCCCAAAGGGAAAGAAAAAAAGCTCACAGCTAACATAAGTTATGGTTCTTAACTGCCTCAGGAACAATTTTATCTGAAAGCAAAACAGCCTGTAATAAATTCAGAAGTATGACACGTTGGAGACTGAACAGCCTGCCAAGGACACGAAATAGGTGATGCATTTTTGCATTTATAGGGTGCATCCTGAAGTAATAATTAGAAGCTTTTTGTCGTATCTTGCAAAGAAACCAGTCATTGATATAAACAGCTCTGCAGAAAAAAAAGAATGTTAGGTGCCTGCTTAAGTTCTATAGACATGAGAAGGAAAAGGGGATTTTCTTCCATGAAATTAAACATGCCTTTACTGCCTACAGATGGGAGGGTTTCCAAGAATCTGGGTGTTACACAGACTATTTTCAACTGAGCTGCACTCTTGCCATAACAGCAAAATAATTTGAAATTTCCTCTTCAAAACAGAACTTCTTGAAACTGTATTCCCCTGTTAATTCACAGAAAGCCAGATTCAAGTTTTTCTGAGATAATGTAGGCGTTCTGGAAAAAATATGGTCTGCTCCAAGGAAATTGGCAAGCACTGCATTTTGTATTTAAGGAATAGCACCAAATATTATGAAAACAGCATCTGCCAATACTTTGCATAGTGCAGACTATGTTCCAACACCTACACAACTCATACATTTAGTGTTATGCTTCAGCAGCAATTGGAAAATAAATTTTCAAAAAATAATTCTGTCTTTCAGGTACAGGTTTCCCTCAACTTCTAAGTCAGCATATTTGGTAATTTAAATAAAACTTCTATTCTTTTATTTGTCAGCATAAAAAGCATTTTTTAGTAGAGTCAGTGATAGGAAGACAGGCAAACATTCCACAAAGCTGCAGAATAAGTACTTATGAATATGGTCACGGACCAATGAGTCTAGCACATTATTTAACTGAAAGGAGTAAAAGCAACAAAAATACTTAATGATAAAGTCCTAAAATAATTGCAGAGACTAAAATGAAAATATTTTCACCAGTTCTTTGTTTTGTTTTCTGATTGGTTTTTTTTTTCTTTTATGTAGGATAGAGGTTAAGGAATGTGAAATTGAATGTACTTTCAGCTATTAAAGAGAATTCATGAGAGAGACCTAAAAGTTCAGCTAAACGTATAGGCTAAGACAGAATTAACTTTTTTTATACTTAAAATAAAAGTACATGGTCTAAGCACATAAGACGTGATTAGATAGAAGTTAGTTCAGACTGCATGTTTGATTTTGGCTGAGGAAGTCTCCAGTCTGCAGTAACCAACACTGACTGACACTTAAAATTCTGATCTGATTAAGCATTATTTCTCACTCGCAGAGATTAAAAATATTTAAAGTAATATGTCCATTTATCATAACACTTATTAGTTCTGCTTTAAGGCAAGAGAGAGAAACTTATGAAATGTGATGGAACATCAGATCAATTTGAAGATCACTCTCCTTGAAAGAGCAATCAATATGCAACAGGCAAAAGAACTTGCTTTTTATTTCCATAAAATCTCACATGTCTCCCCTGCAGGGAAACATGCTCAAGAACAAACAGAAACAAAAGCCTTCCTTTTATATATTTATATATTGCTTTGAAAGTAGCAGTTAAGTTATTCTTATCTTACTTTATTTTCATCATCATCTTTAAACTGTGTGCTGCTTTTATCATAAGTGAATTGAACAATAGAATCATAAGGATGAATTTTTTGTTCCATTAACATCTGTAAGTTCTTCCTCTCCTTAGTTTGATCCTAGCTCCAAACTACAGACTTTAGACTCATAAAATGACAGTGCTAATGACACTAAAAAGCCTCATATTTCATGTTGAAATCACAAATTTTACACAGGTTCTGCAATATCCCCATATATCAAATAAAGATTTTCCAAAAATTTTCAAGGAAGCAAGTTCATAATAAATATTGTATATGTTGTAAGTAACTAGAATTCTTTTTATCCTCCAAAATTCATGATCTAGGATTTCAGGGAACTCAGCCTTTTTTTTAAAGACATCTTTATTTCACTGTTTTGCTCAGAAATTAATTGGGATTGCAAAACTGCATCAGTCTTCGTCATGAGGAATTCAGATCTCTTTGCTGGGACTGGAATAGCAAGCCAGCTTCTTTTATTCCATATCAGTGCCTAGAAATACTGTTGCTGAAACAATCCTAAGTCTACTTGTAATACTTGTTCTGAATTCAGAACAGCTGTACAACTCAGACTCCCATATACTTCCACATAGCTGAGTCAAGTGTGTAGAAAAATGCATCAGAAAGCCAAAACAGGAGATAAACTTTCAAAAACACTGCCCACAAGCAATTTAATGGAAGGAAAAGGAAATGTCTAAAGGAACAGCTTGATGAGATACATGTGCAATGTAACTTTGGGTTGTGGGTTTTTTTTTAAGCTCTTTATAATTTAGCCAGTGACCTGAACGTCAAGTTAGGTTCCTTTAGTTTATTCATCATTGAGATATGGTAGTTCAGCAGTCATCAGAAATGATCACATGTAGACTGGGAAGAAGAGGAATAAAGGAGAACAGAAAAAGACAAAAAAAACATTTCTATACAAATATTTGTTTTGACCACTGAGGTATAGGTAGTTATAGAAAAATACATAGAGACAATACGTATCAAGCTGCTTTTCACTTTAGAACAAATGCTGTATACTGTGGAGACTTCCTTTCATAGTCTTTTCTGTAACTGAGCAGAGGCTACATTAAGAGCCTCAAATGGCATTAATCCAGTAAGTTTCTTTAGCACAGAACTTCTAGATGCTCTTGAAACATACCAAATATTAGCCCAAAAATTACAAACTTGTCTTCACAACACCCTGCTTCCCATTCATTTTACCTCACAGGATCTATCTGTCCATGTTGATCACATTAAGGGACAAGTGTCACATAAAGAATGAACTGAACAAGAACACTGTACAGCTGAGAAAGAGAAAAATCAGAGAAATAGATGCACAAACTACTCTTCAATTAAGGAGAATTACACACTGTGCTGACAGAATGTGCCAGGTGCAGAGTATATCATTAGCATGAAAACAATCAAGGACATTATGCCTTTCATTCTCAATTGTTCTTGTACTGGATTAGTGTTTTCAAAATGAAAGCTTTCATTTTATTCAAATCAGTGATATCCAAACCTAATACCTCCAAGCTCCAGAAATACTTTTTTTTCTGTTAAGAATGCATTAATCTAACAAACTTTCACCATGCAGTCACATAACTAATATTCATATATATTACTACTAACCACCACGTAAGGCCATTGATATTAAATAAGGCTATCTTATTTTTGCTCACAAAATGAATCTGTTGTGTAATTTGCTGACAATCACAAGATCAAACTACTCTGCATACCGTGTTGGTGGTCAGTACTTGCAATTTAACCAAAATGACATACATGCCCACAATTTCTCTGCCTTCTGTTGCTTCTAGATTTACTTATAGAAGACCCTTAAGGATCCTTATTAACATACTATAAATGGACAGACAGATCTTCATGCAAATTATTAATATACATGAAACACATCCACGTTCTTACTCCAAAGCATAGATGAAAGATTCAAACATAAAGTACATTCTTGTATGAAACATTTCAGTAGAATGTCAAAAAATCAGTGATGAAAATATTCCCATAAGACTGCTTTGATTATTTATAGTAGACTTGAGTCTTTGATCTGAAAAAGATGCACTTTCCCTGAGAAGTGATTCATGCATTGAAACATATTGAACAGGACCATATTTGCTTCTTAATACTGAAACATAAATAGTACTATGTTTCCTCTAAAAGTACCTGTGAGAAAATCTTTGAGGTACTCTCCTTGAAATAAAATAGACAGAGATAAATGGAATTAACCTGGGCTTTGCTTTGAGGGAAGTAAAATCATAATTGGAAAAAAACTGCCTACAAAACCTCATAAGCAAAGAAGCTTGCTAAATAATTGCCCATTCTTTAGTGTAATCATTGTCCAAATATTTATGGAGGCTTCCCACCCAGTGCCTCTGATTATGCACTACTAGGTGACTATGAAGAGTACCCTATCATGATATCACTTTTCCCTGCAAGGCTTCAGAGATCAAAATTTCACAAAGACTGCTGAAACAGGAGCTGCATTTTTTCCCTTTTAATGTAAGCTGCAGGGAAACAACAGACATAAGTATATCCCGTAGTACACACAAATTTTAACATTCATTTCATAGCATAACGCTTCCTGTTTCAACCACTTCAGGTTAGAGCATTATTTAACTTTTTTAAACACTTGGAACTATCACTGCCAATGGCTTTTTACCACACCGTATCAATCTACTCCTAAAGAACACTTCAACTTATTGATTACACAGACTGTTACAATATGAGAAAGACAGTCCGTATTTCTGATCAAGAACAGAATTGGTTTAGACAAAGAAAACAAAGCAAGCACAATGTATAAGTGAAAGTTTGTGGTTTAAACATTATCAACTTTGTGGCAAAAACAAAAGAGATGGAATGTCAGTAAGGGACATCTAAATCCTTCCAGATTTCAGGCAATGCTGAGTACAATTGTCTGTTCTGCAAGTTAATGGCACAAAACTGAGAGTAACATTTAAAAATATAATCCTGAGATATTAGAATGTTAGGCCAAAATAACAACTTGCTATTCTTATTGATACCACATACTTGAAGAAAAAATAAAAATCTTAACACCTATTTATAGTGGCTAATTCTATTATAGTGAAGAAAGCACAGACCCTTTGTGAACATACCAGATCAGAAAAATTATTCAGAACCAAAATAACCTTTGGGTAACAGGGATAGACAAGGCTGTGCTATGCAGTCTGCCTTACCCAGTTCCTAGGAATGCTCATGAGAAGGCCAGGCACAGACAGGAGCCTGATCTCATCAAGAGCTCCAACTTTCTCAAATATATTGTCTTTTCCAGTGGGTCATTTTCTCCAGGAAGTCTGGTACATTAAATCCTTCCATGGAGCAGAAATTAGAATAATTTATTTTAAGCCATTAAATTTCCACAAACTGTAGAAATTAGCACATTAACTATAACCCATTTACCAGCTAACATCTACAGTGTTTTATGAAGAGATTGGGGTCAACTGCATTCATAAGTGCTGTTTAATTACTTCCATTTCAATATTGACACAAAAATAGTAGGGCATTTTAAGTGTCCTAATCAGATAACTAAGAAAAAGAAAGAATAAGTACCTGAGGTACTGTCAATGGTAGAAGGTATTTACTTAGTTATTCACTAAAAGCAATTACAGCCATAATTGTCAGATATGTATGGAAAAATAACTGCTTATAATATTTCTGCTTTTAACCAGCAGTATCTGGAAATCAGTTCCTCTGTCTAAAATCTTCAGACACAATTTTCTTTAATGCACCATCAGACAACTGACTTTCAGCAGACACATGTACTGTCTCCAAAAGACTTCAAACAAAGAAAAGATTTTAAAAAACCCCATCAGACTAGTGAAAAATATTCATCCTATATCTTCCCACCAATAACCAAAAAATACTATGTTAGACAAAAAATGAAAGAAGAAGTACAAGAAATTCCCCATTGCCTCAACTACAAAATGGGCAAAAGCCATTCTGAATAAAGTGGAAATCCCTACAGCCTAAATTGCTAAGGTGAGACCTGTGACCACAAAAGAGTGATCTATGTCACCCTCATGTGTAATATATAGTCCTTACTATGGTCTAACACAGGTACGCATCCAAGATATTGCAGTAACTTACTTCCCATGCTGACAAGAGTTGTGGCTGCACAGAGCTCACACAGTCTACTCCCTGTGCTTCCCAGGATGAGCACTGCTGTTCCAGGACTAGTCTTTACCGGCACTACAAAGCTACCTCAGGGCTGAATACAGGTCTCAAATAAGAAAACATTGGTATTTTGCAACCCTACTACAGCACTAAGTGTACTAAGCATGTGTACTAAGCATACTTAGTGGTACTAAGCATGTGTACAGTCCCGTTTTTGACCTAGGTCACCTATTGTTTTCTTTTAGGTCAACTTCACCAAAAAGCTAAGACTGTACTTTAAAACTGCATCTCCCCTCAGCTGAACATGAAAAACAAAACCACAAGCCTACAACAAGAATAGTTAACTTCCCTGCTCGATGCTTTCTGAACACCTTAATTTTTTACAATATCACATTGCCTATGAAGGTGACAAGGGTCTGATTCATATGGGGCTAAAACTAGCTTTTGCTGAAGTTCTGAAGCAGAGTATGAAACAAGGCAGGTCATGAACTACAGATTAAGCCCAGAAGCAATTTAAGCATTGTGTTCTGTTTTCTGAAGTGTGTACAAAGCATATATTTCATTACTGTCTGCTAAAGCCTGATCAAATTTGAACATCAGATAGCTAAAACTTTTTTAGTTGTAGCAATATAAGTTTATTGTAAGGACTTATTTAAATGTCCAGTTTTGGGGTTTTTTTAATCCTGAAGTCAGAGGCAATGTCTTTAATCTCTAGAACAGGACAATAAACTTGAAAAATCTCCACCTGAGCTTGCAGGAAGTTACATTGACACAAATGAAAGCCCATGCTGCTCAAACCTACTTGAAAGCCCTGCCCTTTATGGGGCTTTCAGAGGTTGCTCACAATTATATATAAAAGGACCCAAACACTAAGCATGACAAGTTATGATTCACATGAAGCCATGTAGCAGGATTCACAAAAATCTTTTTGACGAAGTCCATTTATTTTCATTCTAATCACCATTAGAAAATCTGGGATACAAATGCAAAATTTTCAGACTTCCATGGAGATTTAACTGGCTGAACTGTCTATTTCAAAAGCTACTATAGCTATAGCTTCAGGATGTAACTTGTGACCCTCTATTGGGGAAAACAGAAAACAGGGAAAAATTTTTGTTGAGTGAGCAAGATTCTGCTATTTTGAACTACTGTTGCTGAGCAACAACGTAACAAAAGCAGCAAAATCAAGACAAATAATTGTGATATATTAATGTCACAGGAAGATAGACTATTGGCTTAATGATTTATTTATTTTGGTCATACTTGAGGCACGTTTACTCCATATGCAAAGAATGTAAGTTATCTTTATACTAGTGAATGCAACTGACAGCTTGCTTTTGTTTCTTCTATAAACAATAGCTTTTAAAGCTGCTCCTTAAAATGGGTTTATTTTTCAAAAAGACTTTTCAGCAATATTAAAAAGACAAGGAAAATTACTTTCAGTTAAAAATTAAATACTAGATACAATAGTTAGTTACCCTGCAAGGAATAAAGATTAACTGAAAGTCCAACATCCTTCCAAATAAACAGTAAAGAACCAAGAATTTATAATCCGAACAGTAGCAATCTCATTGGGTTTCACATTTTAGTGGATTTATATTTGTAAAATATGCTGAGGTGAGAAAAGCTTGAGCTGTTACCATAATTTGTTACCTTGAAGGTAATATAGGACTTTTATTCTTGGTTATGATGCTTTACAAGTATATACACATATATACTTGTAAAAAATATACATTGCATTTAATATGGCTTTGTTACATATTTAATGCTGCTACTGTACCAAATAATTTAAGTAGATAAACTTAGCTAAAAAGCTTTAGATAAGCCACAAGCAGCAAATAATAAATAACATCAGACCTCAGGAATGCTGAAATTCACAGGCCACATAGCTTGGTAGTCTTATGAAAGCCTATCCAAAATAACCAAAAATTAAGGAGTTGCTCAACTAGGGTTTAAGTGTTCACTCTGGTTTTTCTATGTTATGAATTTTGTAGTGTGATACCAAGGAAATTCATATTCATAAGCTTCCCTTATCTGTCTGTCCACAAAGCTCCTGATAAAATGCAACCATTAGAGACATATGATAAGATCTAAACCCGCTGCAGGCAAGTTTTCAAATATTTGTGGAGGCTATTTGATGATTATCCACCAAGTAGATTGAAAGTGAAAGAAAACAGACTGATACTACATTCAGTGAAACAGATTTCTCATTTAAGAAAAATGTCTTCCTCAGAATATGTGGAAATTCATTGTTTACTGGAATAGCAGAGACTCCTGTAGATAGAACTAATTACCATCTGTACATTCCCAGACACTGTTACTCTATCGTCTCACTTAGAGATGGCTTTGATGAAAGCTGTCTGCTTTCTCTTGTCTCTCTACAGCTCAGATATGAACTACAGGAGGACTACAAAACCAGATATTATCTAGATACAAAAGACTTTCCTAGTCAGACTAATTCCCTGCAGTGGCTCTCCGATGACTGTAATCTAAATCATAGCTCAGCAGGTAAGACAAAGTCCACGACCAACTGCTTTCATCCTCCACCAGAAGACTTTCTGCTATCAGTGCTCTATATCTGGATTTGCACCTTGTAGACACAGGTATGACTAAGGGAGACAACATTCTGAAATACATTACTTTTAGTTAGCATATTTTCCTGCGATTTTTAACTGAATAAGATTATAACATGAATTACATAAGAGTTAATCTTACAAGCAAACAAGCTATGAGTTTAGCAGGAGAGAACAAGCTCTGTCTTTCTCATTCTTTTAAAGTATCATTGCCACAGTTGACAGCATTAAAAGGAGACATCATGAAGGTATTCACCACCTTACTTAACACAGAGTTTGAAAAACTGAAACATTAAAGTAGAGATCAGAGGTTTATTTTAATCAGCTAGAAAGAATAAGCTAAAAAGAAAAACAATCTTCCCCCCCCACCACCACACTATCAGTCATATTGCTCATTTGGGAAGATCTAGCCCTGTAGATGTATGCTCTGTTAAGCAGAGCAGTAGTTGGTCTGAAAATTGTCAATGTGACAGAAGATTAGGCATTACATGTCTGAATCAGTGTTCATTATCTGCTCACCCACTAATTGGTAATTCCTTTTATCTTAAGTGCACAACTATTCCTACCAGGAAACTTCTGCTGACATTCATAGTATAGTTAGAAGCATAGAACTATTTTCCAATGAAGCCCAGTTCCTCTGTTATCACCCATGTTAGTAGCCATAAGTGGAACAAACTGGACTTGGCTCTCAATATTGACATTATTCAAATATAGAATAGAAGATCAAAACCATATACACACAGAGAGAAAATTAAGGTTTCTTCTTTAAGCAGCTGCTTAATCCCTTTTAATTGCAATTGTCTAAAAATATCCTCTAAGCCTTAACTGTTTCAGCCCTGTATGGCATTTTTAACTGGTCCAGAGGAATTACCTTAAATCTCCCACCCAGAAACTCCAAGACAGATGTACAGCTTTTCTATTTGTCACAAAGATTTTTAAATAAGCATTATGTCAATATTAATGATGATATTGATGTAAAAATCTGTACACTCATCTCTTTAGCACACAGAAACACTTTGTGATATTATTTTGCATGATCAATACTACCAGGGAAAAAGGCAAAAGGCCCTGAGTTCAGCTGATTGTAGTAGTCACAAAAGCAATGTTGACAACTCATTTTTATTTTTTCACACACCAAATTTGGATTTCATTTTGAGCTGTATATTTGTTAGTCAGTAGTCAGTCTCCTGTAATCAAAACAACTTTGTTTCAAACCCATTAGCCTTAGCAGATTCTGAAGTTAAGAACTAATTCTGTCAGATTCAAACCAAAAAATGCACTGACACTTAACCATTCTCAATGAGCACGCCAGAAGTTACAAATTTCAAAGTTTGATAAATTACATTAACACGTGTAACATTACACATTATGCCTCTAGGCAGAACGAGAGAATCAAGTCTTAAGAAAGATTTTTAAAGTAAACATTGAGCAGGATTTCTCACTGTTCCACAAAGTATCGAGCACAGCAAAACCAAAAAACCCAAGTGGTGAAGTAAGATTGAGATACTGGTTTTCAAGCTGATGTCACAGGGAAAGAGCAAAGTGAAGTAGACTCATGGTACACAGAGGTTAGAGTACACAAAACAACAAAATAAAAAAGTCTATGAGCATGAACCTTAAATTACTGTCTTTTTAGCAATAATGCAACATAGTAATTCAATTACAAGAATATTTTTTGGCATTTGTTAATTTAATTTAAACTCATTTAATTTAAAAACTTAATGAAGGGAAAGTATGTATACATATACAAATATATACTGGATACAGTATATATTTAATCACAAATGAAAGAGGCAAGTCTGACAAAGACTTTGGTAAACTTGTTACAAACAGATTTGTCATCTTTCAAAAATCATTTCAGCTGCTACTTACAAGAAGATACAATACATAAGTATAATAGAGTTTTCTTTGTGAAAAAGTCCGCAAGAAATTTTTGTTAAAATCCAGGCCCTCTGTGGACATTCAGGTTTGTGTCAAGTACTGGAAGCATACAGCTGGTAATTAGTATCAAAGCAATTAGACTCCCTACTTTGAGCAATGAATTTTGAGTTCCCATATGTTGAAGGGAAAACATGAGAGGCTTTTTTTGAAATACAAGTTTTAACTCTGTTTGGGTACTAAGATACTACAATCAGCTTTAAATGCTTAATTCAAGTTCAAGACTTTTTTTGAGCCTGGAAAGAACTCATTTTCTAGTGTAGGAAACCAACTACCACAAGTAACATGCAATATCACACTGACAAGTCACAATCATTGCTTGATTGTACTACTGCTAATTAATTTCAAAGTATAATATATTCAGTATCAATAAAGTAACACTCCATTAGACATCCTTTTTACAGGCTCTTTGCAGGCTTTTTACTCAAGGGAATGTTATTAAAAAAAATCTATTTTAATCTATTGATTTTGTCTTTGTTAGTCGCTTCTACTGTTTTCTCACTTTTCAGAGTCGCCTTATTACCTGCCTCAGTGAGCTCTACTCATTGCTATGAGAAATAAGCTTTAGCCTTCGTATTTGAGTCATTTAAATGCTAGTCCTTGACTGAGACTGTTAAACTAAGCATCTAGTTTCATGATCCAGATATGTACAAAAGATTCAGTATTTCAAACCGTACACATACATCAGAATAAGCAGCCACCAGATACACACAGCCTTGTAATAGTTCTGTCACTATGGGTTAAGTTCTACACAATAACAATTATCTTTTAATTGAATATTTACTGCAATTCTAAGCCTTTAGTTTAGCGAGGTTCAGGAAAGATTCCTCTATTTCTACAGAGAAAATAAGGAATTTGCACATAGCAATGTTTAACTAAGGTAGTATTACAAATGGAAAGTTCCATTTGCCCATTTCTTTAAAGGTGGCCTTCCACAACCCTACAAAGAGTAAGAAACTGAATAGTGATTTAAGAAAAATAATCATGTGTGTGAAGTAAAGAAGCTCCCTACTCTTCATCCTTACTCTGCTTTAGAACACATATTTACAGAGTTTAACACACATTAGGAACTTTCACAGCATTGCTATATTTCCACTATAGAAGTATCAGTATGCCCTTTAATAAATTAAAATCTACATCCTTACTAATTTTCTATACGTTCTTCACCTATTCACAACCTTATCCAAACACTACAATTCATTCCTCAAATACATGTAGAATGCAAACTAATAATTAAATATATACTTAAAACATTAAATAAATCAGGATTTATAGGACCAGACACCATTAATCTTTACAAAATCTGTATGGATTAAGTTAAATCACACCAGAGACTAGCACTAACATTTGGGAGGTTGTGTACAAGACCACACAGTGAAGCAACCAAATAACAATTTATTTCCAGGAGGAAAACAGTAGCTCTATTTAAGGTGAGAAATGAAAAAACAAAGTTTCATCAGAAAGAGAGGGGACATTGCTGTTAGATTGCCCTTATTGTAATTTTAAAACAGTAAACAGTAACACAAGTATGCAGTAACGTACATGTTCTGTTAGGAGGTAAGTTTAGTAACAGAGATGAACATCAAACAGAAGTCATAATTTTGAAACTCTTCTCTATTTAAGGATAAATGGTAACAAGTAATTATTAAAGGCACATAATTCATTGTGATCATACAGAAACAGTTTCTAAAAGGGAATTACTTCTCTGTGTGTCTGCAGGTTTACAAGGGGCCAATGCCAACTAGAGCGCTAATTCAACTGGGCAAAGCAATAGCCCAAAATTCTTTTAAAATACTCTCAAAACCATTAAACTTAATCTAGTTTGACCTGTAAAGTTTCAATCAACCTCAAGTGACTTTCTGGAAAAATAAATCTCTATTAAAACATACTGATTAAAAGCTCCCCAAACTAACAACTGATACATGATAACCCTATGGATATAGCTGATCTGCAGGCCTATTATACGTTTAGCTCTTGAAAATAATAATTTTGCATATTTTCCTACAACAATCTTGATTTTTAAGACAACTGTAAACCTTATCACCAAATTCAAACAGTTCTTCATTCATAAAGCAGAATTTCCTGTCAAGAAAAAACCCTTAGTACTTGTTTGTTACAATTTTTATTGTAATCATTGAATTATTCTGGCATTTGTCTACATCAATATCTCTTTAAACTTGTTAAAACAGTAACAGAAAACCTGCTGTAACCACTGCTGCAATGTCAGTGTAAGGAGTGACTGCAATCTGAGATCTAACATAGTGCCAAAAATTTAAGCCCCTTATAAAATGCCTGACAGATAAATCAGGGCTTGTGCCATTTTAACTTTGATCACAGGAATTTGTGATCATGCAACCTAAGCAAAATATAATATATTTAATCAGGAATAAATTATTTCCAATAATTGTCATAATAATCAGCCCCTGAAGAGAAAGCAAAGCTGAAGTTCAGCTCTAGCTGATGTTATGTAAAAAAAAAACCTGATAGAATATCAATGGCATATAAAGCAATTTTATTTATGCTCTAGTTAAGACAGAATGGACTCACATATGAGTAATAAAGGTTTGAGCTATGGTAAAGTATATCTAAATAAGTGCTAAAAATGGCAAGTAACTTAGCTGTTCATATCCAAGCTGCCTCCGCAAGCTACACTTTATATTTTTCCTTTGCAAAATATCCAGGATTTAAAATTGAGTGAATGTACCATACTTGTGCTAATGTTTCCTTGCCAGAACATTCTTATAGCAGCCTAAATATTTTGATTTGTTTTGCTAGACGAGGCACAAGTAAACTCACATAAGTCCTTCTTTATGGAAGAAAAATAGCACAGTCATCTGAAATACCATGAACATGAATAGCAGCCTCCTTTGGCATCCAATTGCAATGATACATCATATTGATTTTAGTCCTCAGTAAATCTAGGCTATGTTTCACTTTAAGTGCCATCTTCTCCGGTCTTTACTTCATGACAGAATCTTATTACATATAATCCTCAAACTACCTCACTCTGGAGGCCTCAGTCTGAAAAACCTTTATATATGAACAGCCTTACTGAAGCCAGGGGGCTATTTTTTTTTTCTTTTTGCCATGCTCAGAAAACAATACTGTGGGAAGAAAGATAATTGTTTGTTTGCTACTTCTGTGGGGAGGAAGAAAACAAATAAAAAGAGAAAAGGAAAGAAACTAGAGCTTAGAGGAAAAACCAATTCCACCCAGAGTAGATGACCAAGTAAATGCCGTAGAAGAAAAACATGAGCTAGTTTTCTCCTCTGCCAACATCAGAGGATTTGGGACTGAGGGAACGCAAACCTGTTATGCTCTTTCCTTTTTTCAGCTGCAATCTAGTCACAAGTCCTCATGGGCTACCACAGTAAGAGAAAAGATGCATTACTTAAACAAGTGACAGTACTCAGTACTGCTCAAAGGATGACTGTGCGTGCAAGGGGTTAGCTTCATTTTACCACAGTCTGCAGAATACACACAGTAGCACAGCAAGTGCATCTTGTATCTGATGCATCCCTGGGAAAGCACTCCTTTTCTCCCTCCCCATCCCATACCAGCATGAGAAAGGTATGGCTGGTGCTCCAGGAGTTGATCCTGAAGTCTCCCAGTTCAGCCAGCAGAGCTGGTGATGGGGAGCCATCTCCTTGCCTAGTGGCCTGCATTTGGACAGCCAGAGGCCTGACCCCTGCATACAGCCCCCCCCCTTTAACAGCATCCCTAGGATGGGCACTGCTGTCACATTAGCATATGTTTAGTTGGAAAAGAAATCAGCTGCACAAATAGAACAAATATATATTCTCAAAAAAATCATGAGATGTGCAAGCATACTATTGAAATTCAAGTTGTATAGTACTGACCACTAAATCATATATGTATATAAATATCAATCAGCCACAGACAACAGAGATGAGAGGTTGTTCTAACCTGTCATCTGCATCCAGAAAAGCTCATCTTTCACATGCCATTTGCTATCCATCCACCAGTAGGAATGTACTTTCTCCTCAAACCCACTCCAGAGACACCTGAATTACCATCAAGGTCAGGAAGGTACCCAGATAAACTAGTTGCTTCAGTCAGTGCAAGTCTCGGCACTAGCATTACCTTTGCTATAATTTATATATTTGCGAAATTAAACCTATTCTTTGCCTAAACATGTCTAACAGATGAATAAGAGCCTTTCAGATAATTAGGGTAATATTTTATACCCTTTTCATATCTTTATGATATTGGTTGCTGGCAAAGCTTCCAGCTGGACAGATAGGCAAATCCTAATCTCATAAGAACATTTTTAATTACAAATATGTTTTGGAAGTAGTCTTACTGAAGGTATTACTATCTGCAGTCCAGGAGGTCAAGCAATAGGCAGCTTTAGAAAGCAGGATGAAAACTCAGTTCTCCAAGTATGTATTAGTCCGGTATGCAAGCCCTGAAGTCAATCTGGAATCAGAGTACTGAACAGCGGGATTTTTTGAGCTAGAAAATGCTGACGAGAGAAGCTACATTTTAGCAAGCAGGAAACCACAATGGTTTTGTTCTGAATTTACTTGTACTACACAAAAAAAAAAAATAGTATTTGTTTGATTTAGTAAACCCTAGTTTAGAAAGCTAGCCTTAGAGGAAGATTTGATGTGAACAACTCGGTCTGCATATGCTTTACATCACAAATATCAAGCTAAGAAAAATAACTCATGCTGCAGACAAATTGTTTTAGTATTCCACAAATGTCATTGTACAACAATAAGAAAGGTATTGCAAAACTCTAAATGTAGGCTTTCTGGCAGTTTATTGAATAGGACTTATTTAAATTACTTAAGAATGTGCCAGATTAGTTTAAATTATTCATACATTGTGTTTAACATCAGCACTATACAGCTGCTCATGGTTCACAGACTTTAAAATTGGTAGGGAGCTATTAATGAAGTGGAGAGACTGCATACAAGAGTTAAATAGAGTCACATAACTGTATACACAGTCTTGTAACTCAGTTTAATACTTCCCAGAGAAAATTTAAGAACCAACAGAGCAGTTGCAACAAATTTTTGAACAATTTTTCTATTACGATTAGTACACTATCCCTGAGGTACCATACGCACAGTGACACAAAAGGATTCTGAAAATTGTAACTGCCTTTTCTATTTTAGCCTCTCCAGTTGTGGGCCAGATTACCCAGTTTTTGCCAGATGCCCGAAGTTACTTATTTTAATTACATACAAATAAAGCTACCGGGGTAGGTAGTGTGGTTTGGGAGACTTATTACTGGTTACACACTATCAAGGCAAGACACTACATTAAGTAATTCACAGAATATTACCAATTACTGAAAGGGTATGTTTTGTTATACAGCAAATAGGGGTTATAGGGTTGGTGCCACAACTCCTATTCATCAAGTAAATTTTGTTATTTTTGAAGTGCTTAATATTTGTCAGCAGTAGAAAGACGTTTTTCTCTTCTTCCTGATTTCTAATAATTTGAAAGATAAAAATCCAAGCATTTTTAAGTTAATTCACTACAAAAGAAAATATTATGGCATTGACAAAATCAGTCTATATTGCTCTGAGTGTATTGCCAAACCAATATCCTGTGTTTGTGAACATCTGGTATTTGGATTGACTCATGGTTGTTAGAACTTTACTCTCCAATAGAGATGTATTAGAGTATGTAGAGTTTTGCTTGATTTTTAGTCTCTGCTCAGGAAAAAGTTATTCTTGGTCACCTGTCAGAACCAATAACCCATTGTAGTATGGGAGGAAGGAAGAAAAGAAACAGGGTCCCATGTCAGAAAAATTCACGATTCACATTTCTATGATTCTATGATTCTATTTCTAGAAGATTTCTGTTCGAAAACCAGATAGTAAATAACTGTAGGAAACCAAAGAAAATTGGTTTTTGTCTGAAAATAAGCTTTTGCCTCAAAAATCTGCTGCTTTTTATTCCAACCACAAGAAAATAGTTTTTTGAACTATATTTTGGATAAATATATTAGTCAAACTAAACTTGTGACTGTTTTTTGACTTCAGTCACTAAAGAACTGAAAGAGATCTTAAATTGCAGAACAAGCATTTAATCCAGAAGATATTTTGGCTGTTCTTGTCTCACTGAATTGTAGGGTATAAGGCTTCTCATATGCCAGCCATCTCTGCTTGCTAAGATGACGAGATACTAATGGGACATAGATCATGTTGACAAGTTTCTCTTTTAATGTATAAACCTGCAGTAAGGTAAAACATGCTACTGCACCGTAACTCAAAGTGTGACACTTCAAGAATGAAAATAGTCAGCTCTATTAGTTTCTGCAGCCACTTTCAAGGAAGTGCAAGCATGAAGAGGGCTTGTAATATTCAGACTAGTAAGCCTGTCATACCAGAAATCTCTCACTGAGAAATTTAGCAAGCTTTTCTTAAATGTGTGATCACTGTACATAGTCCAGAAACTGAAAAAATCTTCAATGTTTCATTGGTTTTTACAGCAAATTTCAGCTTTTCCTTAATCCCTTGAGATCACAGAGAAGGCTATAGCTAGATCTGAAAAGTGCCATTCTTGTAGCCTTATTTGCGTCCAGAGCTAGTCAAAATTTTTCTGACAGTACCCTTTTATCTCCATCACTGGATCTTGTAATCTACTACAGATAATTACTCTACGTAATCCCAAGCTGCTCAACTCCATTAAAACACAAGTTCAAACATCTGTTGCCCAGAGAAGCTGTGGATGTCCCATCCCTAGAAGTGTTCAAGACCAGGTTGGATGGGGCTTTGAGCAACCTGGTCTAGTGGAAGGTGTCCCTGCCCACAACAGAGTTGGAACAAGATGAGCTTTAAGGTCCCTTCCAACCTAAACCATTCTATGATTCTAAGCTTCCACTGCTCATGCAAAGAATAGAATAATTCCAGAATCCCTCTTGCAGAGCTTTCCCATTACAAGAGTTTGGTGTTTTCAGCCCCTAGTTAACGGTGTTGAGGTATTTTGAGATGCTCTAAAGTAGACTCCACAACAATCAGTCTAGGACATCTTGGAATTCAAAAACACAGTATCTAGCTACAGAAGCTGATGTTAGAGAATGAAGCTTACACTGTTGTCCATTCTTGTAGGTACACAAGTAGACGGTGAATGAAATGTGACTATTTGACAGCCAACAGGATGTTCCAAGTACCCTTTATATCACCATAATTTTTACATGAGCACTCATGATTTTCTTCTCCTTTAGCTACTGTACCAGCGAAGATAATAGATAGCAGCAATCACCACTTTCAACTTCATGACCTATTCATACATTATCACCTGAGCTGGCCAACAACTGAGCCTTTGAAGCTGGTTTGACAAAAGAAAGCACCAGTATTGTGGGCTCTCCATATGTACATAGCTGCAGATCCCCAGAGATATCATTAGCATATAAGACCTTGCATTGAAACATCAGAATTCTGTAGGGATTTCAAAAACACAAGAGTGAAGAACATTTCATTCTCCATAGGGTGAAGCACTTTTAAGCTTTATTCACTAGTAATAAAAATATATAGTGTCTTATGCAAGTCAGGTAAGGATAGCTTATTCAAGTCCCTGAGCACACCATACTAATACCATACTAATCGAATATTAGTCATCTACCTACAATTCTGTAGATATCTGAGAAAACCATATGCGCATTCTAATGACTTCTTCAGTCTCTGCACAGCTATTCAGCATTTTGGAAAAAGTGGTGAGTCTTACCACTAGTCATACCACTATGGTATGAAAAAACAGAGAAAAAACTAAATACCTGCATCCTTAAAAGAAAAATGTCTTCAACTATGTTGAGATTACAAAGAAGGGAAGATTAACAGATTTAAGAAAGAGACCTGCCAGCATATTTTATTTCATCTCTCCTTTCAAAATGGGAAAGGAAGAAAACTCAGTCAATACACCGTGTATTAAGAGATATCTGTAAATTTGTGCTGTTCTGCAACGCAAGTTTAGGGATTTATTTTCTCAAAGTCAACATTTGCTGGCAATCTTCTCTCCTGCAACTCTCTTATATCTTACTGGTTATAACTTAGATGCTTTGGAGACACTTGTTTTGCCTGCTCTGGGTACACATCAGTTGTGAACAGGAGTTTAAGCTAAAATTCTCTCAAATGCTAAACATTAAGAAAAAGGCATGGTATTGATAATTGATAAACTGTTACAAGAGCAGTTCACAATTTTAAAATATACCTAATATTTTTTAGTCTTTCAAGCACCCAAGCCAGGATTCCAAATTTGATGTGGCATTGCATTAAGGTCGAGGATCCAAACTGGAGAACTAAGCAATAGATTTATAAGTATTTGGCTCAGAATTTCTCTGTTACCCTATTGCAAGTGAAAATTCTTAGTTCAGGCTCCAACAGTCACACAAAAAAATAAAAGCTAGAAATGGCTTGAAGAAAGATGGTTTGAAACACCCACCCCCGCAATTGAATTAGAAGTAATAGAGAAGTACAGGAATACAGGATTAGCCAGAAAAACATTTTTAAAATAATTGATTTTTCTGTACTAATTTAAGTTGAGAACACTAATTGTGTTTGTGGGTGGGGGGAGAAAAAATGAGGACAGCAAATTATTCTCTGTTGAAGGAAATTAGTGGTAATTTCCCAAGAATTACAGTGCAGAATGTTCAGACCCATTTGTAGTCCACATTTATAAGACCAATTAGCCTTTAAAACACAATAAATTTCCAGATCAAATCAATATTTTAATAGAACTAACTCTACATCATTCACCTGAACATACAGACAAAAAAATGATATAGCTCAACAATTTAGAGGGCTTATATGATCTCTTTCAGGTCTTCCTAAATATTAAACTTTTTAAATCACATTTTTGATGAAGACATTGTACAAAAACACGTACAGATGCAGGTATGAAAAATTAGGGAACAGCAGGAATGTTTATGAACTCCCTGCTAGTCTGTCTCTATTACTACCTTTTGCAAAGTAATTTGAAAATTCTCAAGTGAAAGCAGCAGCAATATTGATAAAGTCTTCAAATGCACGAGAAAGGCAATTGTTTCCTTTCAAATACTCCAAGGAGGGTTCTTAAATTTCCAAATAAGCCAAGAATGCAGTACAAGGATTGTGAAAGGGAGAATATGCAGCTATCAAGTAGCATAAGTTATCAGAAGTGTTTTAGAATTAATTAGTTAACTATTTGTAGTCTGTCTACAGTGTCTGATTCCACCCCCCCCAGTTTGTATATTTTTTTTTATTCTGGGTCTTTGTACCAGGGAATATTGAAAGCAAACAATTCTTGTGTTTACAGACAGTAAACTATTCAAGGATGCAAATATACTTATAAAAAATTATTATAGTCTTACTATCAATCTATTAGTTACCTTTTACATGTGGTTATAGTGAGTAAAAACACTAACAGGAAAAATTTATGGCAAACCACCTCACAAATCTTTATCATGTCATTTCAAGGGAATTCACAGGAGAACTTCCTTGGTAGGAAGTGTTTAACCAGTGACCCAAGTCACTGGTAATCAAGAAAATTTGGACATTTACCTCCAAGAACGGGTAAGGAAAGATTCATCACAAAGGAAAAGGAACTCCCAAGTAATGAAAGAATTACAGCAAAGGAACAGCTTGTAATTAGACATACAAGCTGAGCTACATGAGTTTCACAGTACTTTGTAGTTTCCCCCCCACATATTTTTCACCTGAGCTACTTACAAATCTTGGTGCCTGTTCTAAGTGGACATGCCTAGCAATACAGAAAAATTTGGGGCTTGTAGCTGCATTCAAATTAATCTGGAGAATGCTGTATAGAATTGATGAGATTTTTTTTAGAGAGAACAGCACTTTAGAAACTAAGCGGGAGTCTTTGATCACTTCCTCTCTGGTCTCTCAAGCAGCATAATTTAAATGCAGGGCTGCTAGTAATCCTCACAGATTCTGGAAGTTCTCTAGAAAATAAAGCAAGTAAAAAGATAGATAGATATTTTTTTTTTTTCTTCAGGGTAGGTTAACGGTTGGACTCGATGATCTTAAAGGTCCCTTCCAACCTCACTAATTCTATGATTCTATAGTCTGAGAACAGGTCCTTCTCCATGTTCCACATGGGAGGCACATCTTGGGAGTTAGGAGCATTGGTCTAGAAGGCACATTAAGGGTAATCAGGTCTAGCTCCCCAGCAGACAGATACATTATTAATTACTGACCACTTCACAATGGCCTTCAAATAGTACTTCAGAAAGAAAATAAGACAGCATGGACCAGACTAAATCTATGTCGACATCTTCCAAAGAGGTTTTTCTGCTACTGTAGGGACATCTATAATGCATAGCTACGGTAATGAAACAAAATGAAGTTACATATGGTTTGGAGTGCATACTGGGCCTGAAGACACAGCAGCTAGTCTTTTCATGATTTTTTTAATCACAGGTTTTGACTAAGTTGTTCCATGAGCAGCAATTTAGCAACTCTTTCTACTGAAAATTAGGAACACTTAGATAAGCAAGCCAGTTACAGGTAAAAGTGTTTCAAAAGAGGAGTAAGAAGGTTGTGATTGTTTGCAAATCAATTAGATGACATTAAATGTTCAAGGGACAGGAAATAGGTAAATCTGACAAGCTTAAAAAGCACCGAGAATTAGTCTCTAGAGCTGCAGCACAAAGAATTCAATAGGCTATTCAATAAAACCAGACATGGAATAATTCAGCTCAGTATCCAAGTTCTTTATAAATTGCCTTAACAATATCTTAAATATTTTTGCCAAGAAAGGTTGGACCATATGATCCTTGAGGTCCCTTCCAACCTCATATTCTATGAAATCATAATATAGGGCTACACAGAGCAAGCAAGGATAGCATACTTCAACAGGCATAGCCACCTATCCTTAAACTGAAAATATTGCATGTCTTACAGCAATAAAATTATTTAAGTATTTTTCTCAGAGAGCCAATTTGCTTCTTCAGCCAACATTTTTTTGAAAAGGAGCAGAAAACCTTCATCACCCACTCTAAATGCTACCACCTATTTTCCAGAACAGCATAATGCAAAACAGAGCTCATTAGACTTTTCTATATGCCAAGCTAATAAAAGTACCAGTTTGCATGTTAAAAGGAGTAATTAAGTTGATATCTAAGCCCATAAAGCTACTACTCCTATTCTGATCTGTTAATCAGAAGCACAAGCTCAAACCACAACAAGGATCTAAAACAAAGAACAGGTTCCTTGATACAAAAACCTGTAGTTAAAGATGCCATACCATGTTGTAGAAAACCCTCCTACACAACTGAAGTTTAACTTTTAATATTAGTTGTAAATATTAACACAAAATCATATTCCTTTTAATTCAAAACATTTTTCTAAATTTGTAACAAGGATTTCACAAACTCACTCTTTCATATTCAAACATATTTGGAAATCTGATGGCCAGAACTGTCTCTCTAAAAACCACCTGCAGTCTTTTAAAAAGATAGGGTGTAACCTACTGCTAGATTTACAAGTAGTTCCCCAGAAAGATTCCCATCTTCTATTTTCCAAGACTCAGGTTTACTCATCAGATAGTCTTGAAAACACTGCATAAAGAGGGCTATTCTGATTTACATTGAGGCTCCAGTCTTTGATATCTTTCCTTCCACGAACAGAAACAACAACACATAAGAAACTTGAAAATATTCAAGTACATAACTATATAGACTAATCTTAAGAAAAACAGCTTATAAATTAGATTAAATGCTGCTTCAAAACTGCATGTCCCAATAACAAGGATTGTTTCACAAGTTACTGCCAGAATCTTTGTTACAGAGGAGTAGCTTGCTTAGTTGCTTTGAAAGGAGTACTCCCATCTGCTTCCACATCTTCATCTCCAAAAGCAGATTTCTCTTTTACATCCCAATTCCAAAAGCCCCAGGCTTCCAGCTTTGTGTTCCCCACCATCGTCCATGTCACAATGCAGTCTTCTGTAAATCAAAAGTGTTTTGACTTTTATGTTACCTATGATACCATCTCCTATAGCAGAATGAGCGCAGTGCATAAAGTCATACATACAAATCCTGTACGTCAAACACTTAAAACGGTCTTACAATTCAGTTTATGTTAGTTTGGACTATTATTTTTTTTTAAGCTGCAGGATATATGTGTCAGGGTTCCACTCAAGGCTTCAGAAGAGTGCTATCATAAGGACTGACGTCTATTTCCAAATTTATAGTTTATAGCCCCAGTCCCATTCTCATTTAATTACTGGGAAAGAAGCTCAAATGGCCCAGTTTGCACCTTCTCTTGCAAACACTTCATATTTTTCTCATTGTGTTAATTTAAACATGGTTGAAGCACACCTATATAGCCAGCCTAAAGCAGAAACTCAGCAGTTAGAATGATCAGGAAACACAGCAAGCAATTAGAAGTTTAGCAAAGCAATTGAAAACTAGGAACAAGGACTTACAGTGTTACCAATTAGATCTAGGTCTGCTATGTGGTGGTGTATAACATTCCAGTTAACATGTTAGAAAAGGCTTGCATTAATTGGAACAATAAAGAATCTCCCTATTGTTCAATTCAGCAAACTGGCAGATGAACAGTTAGCATAATTTATTCTGTTCCTTGGCTAAGGAATACTTCAGACAGCAATTTAGAAGAGACATCCATTCCAAACTCTAGTCAATAGTGTTTGCCTACTTTAATAATTGATTAATGAATTATTTGATTATATATGCCTTCCTATATAAAGGCCTAAAAGAACTTTAACTCCAAAAGCCTTGATTAATTATCTTTAGGGTTTTGGCACTACTATTAAAAATTGAAGTATACATGAAAATGACTTTTTGCATAGTGGTTATGGTGTTCTCTTGGCACACAGAGGACTACAACAGAATCCTATATTCAAATACCTTTTCATTAGTACAGGGAGGGAAAAGAAGTGCAGCAGAATGTTTTCTTTATTACCAAAGAATCAAATATGTGCACTGTGATAAATTCCATGTTACATATACAATCCTAATTTGCAGTATAAGTCTTCCAAATGTTCTGTTAACGTAATTCAGAAGTAGTATTGAGTAATATATTCACAATGGACATAAAGATTAACCAGACACCAGTGATAAAGATAAAATATTTATGCACAAAGTAATTTCCTGCCATGTTGCCCTATTATTGCAGCTTGTAGGGGATTCATCTGAACACATGCAGATTTGGGCCAACAAGATGGTCCTGAATATTAATGCAAATTAGCTGAATCTCTTGAGCCAGCAACATTGGCTTAAGTCTCAAGTACAGACTCCCATTAAATTCTAACCTGTGACAGTATCTCTAAAACATCTGGTTATATTCTAGAGGCCAGGAAGGTTATTTTCCAGAACTGGCAATTCACCAGTGTCATTATCCCACAAACTCTGAAAAAAGGTTCAGAATTCATCTTCATTTCAAAGTCTGTAAATGAGAATGTAATTCAGATTTAAATTAGTTACATGCTGAAAAATAACAGTGTAATGCTTAACATGGAAATTAAGTGTTCCAGCATACTGACAGGCTTTTGTTGATTTTGTTTGTTTTTTAAAGCACTACCACAATACTGTTGTCTACTCTGTTTTGATTTCTTGGCATAGGTAGGTTGTTTGGGTTGCTTTTTTTTTTAAACTGGTATATCAACACTTATCTGGGGCAAATTTAAGAAATTGGCCTTCAACATTAAGAATTCTATATGCAGAGTAGAAATGAGAGACAGACAAGATACTCATTGTAGAAAGGAGGGAATTAGAAAGTTATTGAGAGTGAGGAACTAAATTTCTTGACTTACACATATTTCTAAGAGTCTATGCCAGTTCTTCAACATAATGGTTTAATGCCTCTGGAGAGTTTCATCAATCACATTGCTTGAAACAAACTACACGCAGCTTTCATAATACCCAATAACTCTGCAATCTGAGTGGAAAGCTGTAAACAAAAAATAAAAGGAGCCATGCCCTGAATAGCTTAAGTATGAAGCCAGCTTTTTGTTACCTTCCTTCTTAGATAAGACACATCTTTCTATATTATAGACACGCACTAGGAAGTAAGAGAAACAACTGACAAGAATAACAGAACTCCATAGTTCTAGCAGGCTGTATTTAGAGTATCACAGCAAGTCCTTCAGCCATATAGTAGTTATGAAAGGGTAGAACATATGAAGCAGAAATAGATGCAGCAAACTTCTGTTTCTCATTGAAGCAGGTTCTGACAACATTAGAAATACAGCTGCACTGCAGTTACCACTGCACTCTGAAATAACCAGACATCTGCAGTGAAGAGATGCAGTATTTCAAATCAACTTACTGTCTTGGAAACTGTTCAGTATTAATCAGTGAGGCTTCAGCACAGAACTACATGCTACAGGCACAAATATTTCAGTACCCTTTGTACTGATACCTCATATTGATTCTGAGGAGACACAAGTCCACTCAAAAATCAGAGGCCCATTATTATGTATGCTGAAAAATACATCTTGTATCTGTAAGACTACCAAGTATCCCACAAACAAATAAGACTATTACACTAATTTACTCTTATGATTTACTCTTATGTTTGAGGTATTCCTTAATATTTGTTTCGATTTTTAAAAAAAAATAAAAATCAGATATTAAGACTTATTAGTCACATTACTTTGTGGTAAAAACAGCAGGGGGACCTAGTAATATAAGAAAGCTCCCTGATGTTCATCCCTTCCAGAAGCACGAAGGAAACTTCTGAACTTGAAGAAAATGTCTTTTGATCCCACACACCAGCAGTGAAAAGCACATCTTTACTGAAGAACTTTATCACTAAAAAGTTCTTCACTGATAATCATTCCTTGCTTTATGTAGTTACCAGCAGAAAGAAAAAAATCCTTTAGAATGGCTTCAGTCTTGCAGGTGCTTTGTTCAGTTATCTATACTGTCCTATTAAATCAATCCCACCATGAACATGATGCAGTTCAGGGGTCTACATACAGACAAGTGTTTTACTGCAGAGTTGCAGTTGCATAGAAATACAGAAGCCTGAGGACCATCAAAGCTTCATCTAGTTCCTTTGTGCTATGACAACACTCCCTCATTTCTTTTCACCACTTGTCTCCCTCCATTCCCCACTCTTGCTGTAAATAAGCGTCTTTGAGCATTCTTCTTGCCTTCTCCCTCCAGCATCTCTAATGGGGCAGCTATTTACCACAGTACAGCTAATAAGGTTGCTGTCATTTTGGTACTGTTTTATGTAGAATGTACTTTGGAGATTTTTCATTTGCTGGCAGAAAGTCTGAGAAATGTGTCCTCAGTGAGGATTCACTTATTTCCTTCATTGCTTCCATGCATTGCTTCCATTATACAAGACATGTATAATCATTCACAGATTTTTTGCAGAGTGCTTTGGGCAAGTGTGTCACACTGAGTTATTCTGCTCTCTGATAAATATTTGAACCTGAAGAAAAACATTAAAGCCAAGATAGACAGTTTGAAAGTAACAGATCCTTGGAGGAATGTAGGAGAATAGCAGCCTTGAAAAAAAATTACAGCCTAGGGTAGGCACATTAAAAGTCCAGGCAAATCTTGTCACAAACATTGTAGGCATATTCAGCATGGTCATGAAAGAGATCTAGCAGCAATTTTGGAGAAAAGAGCAATTTTATCAGCCTCAAAAGATGCTTTCCAGTACAAACTACCACAGGAGATTCCATTATGACTCTTCAGCATTCACAGTGCAGCTGCTGTCCTGTTCCTACAACACAGGGGAGATTACGATTTATGTGTGATGCTCTAAAAGGCAATGGCATAGTATCCCATATTTTGTAGGGTTGGTACAGCAATGGGATTTCACAGAAGCAACAGATTTAGGGTTCTGATCTCTTCCTTTCTATAGGACAATTGTGCTGTAGGATCATCCTTAATAATTTATTAAAGAGAAAGGAAATCAGACAGTACTCTGAGTTTTGAGCCAAGATTCAGTCTACAGAAAGTACTGTAGTATTTAAGGTTAGCATAAGCACAGAGATTGTTATAACCTATTAGTTTAATTCCCCATTTCTCCCTTCTTAAACAGAAGTGCTCACAATGAGTTTCCTTCTCTATGGTAAGAGTAGAATCCATAGAACAGAGTAATGAAAATAATTCCTTTATCAGCATAGCCTGTTTGTCTCCCTCAATGTCATTTAAACATTAGGTAGTAAAGGCAATAGTATAGATTTTTTTCAACATTCTTTTACCAATAAAGATCAGATTCACTGCTATTGTCCCTGCCTATGGCAGGGGGGTTGGAACTCTATGATCTTCAAGGTCCTTTCCAACCTAAACCATTCTATGATTCCATGATTCTATTCACTGAAGAAGGAAAATTATCTGAAACACATGCAACAGTCTCACATGCATCAGTTCAGAAGACTGACCATATTCAGACTGCTAAAAAATCACCACAAAACCATCTTGATTTAATCAGTCAGTTCTATTCACATGTACTGTATTTTGTTTGTATAGCATGCACATGTACTTTATAAGGAACTTACTTTGTTACAATTTTACTGTTATGACTTAAGATAGTATTGTCTTGTTTATGTGTATTAACCTCAAATTTAAGAGCTATAGTGCCCAAACAGAAGTTTCAGAAGAGGCTATTAAACTGACTTGTATTTTTGTACCCCCAGTTTTAGCAGAAAGTTTATTCGGAGTATTTAAAGAAGTAAGTTAGAGTCTAGCTTAACCTATATATTCTGACTAAGCACTAGTGTACTTTACCTTTACAAATGCTTCATCATATCAATTGATAAAATGGAAGTATGGAAGTAAAATGGTCCCTTGAATTATTTTTTGCCTCTTAAGCAACTTGTTTAATCCTACCTCTGGCAGACCTAAGTTTGTGGGACAACGATGTCTTTGCTGGATAAACACTAACATGAGATAAGATCCTGCTGTTGGCAAAACTTGTTTGGTCTTTGACAATGCTCCATACCCACTTCACCTTTTGAGTGCTCATTACATAAAATAAAACTTGTGATTTGTTTTGGAACCAACCTGTGATAGCTCAGTACTGCAGGACTGACATACTACCACACTCAAAAATGCTTTGTGAAAATAGCATTGATTTCTTTTTTTATGAGTATGATGACACAGAACACAAATTAGTTAGATAAGGCTTTTTTTTTTTTAAATTGCACAACTATTTAGAGTTCTCCAAGACAACAGAACTGACAAATGCAGAAGGTATTAAAAATATGACAAATAATGACAATACAGCTCTCCTTATAATTTCAGCTTGATGATTAATGCAATGCATCAAAAAAGTTTAAGACTTTGATCCTTAGAAGAAGCCCCAAAAACACACCTGGGTAGCACATCACTGAATAGCCATGAATTTGAATTATAAAACATTATCAGAAGCGAACTAGAGACTCTCCAGTTTCCATCACATGAACCCTCTCTTCTGAATCAATTGTGTTCTAATAATGTAAAGACACCTGCAAGAAACAGTCCAACAAACTTTAAACTATAAATTCAGATGAAGTGGAACTCAGACTAGTAAAACTGAATGTAGTTCCAAAGCCTTAGGAGTAAATGAAGGTTTAGAAGATGTATTATTTCAGTAAGCTTTAATTCAGGCCTACCAGGATCTACAATTGCAGCTTTATTACCTCTCTCCATCTTTTTGTTGTTAGCTCACATCCTTTATCTCATCTAAAATTTGCTGATGTCATTTTAGGTAGGGCCACTGTCTTCCTAAAGTTGATGTAGCACTTACCACAATGGGTACATATGCTGCATGTTTATGTAAAATATGAGCATGCACATTTTTGCAAATCCAGGTTTTTGCAAAAACGTCAGTATTGGGTAATTACCTATACAGTTAATTTATTCAAGCTGACATGAAATCCATCAGGGCCATACCACAGTGGCCAAAATCATGGCTTCTAGAATTTTACGACCACATACCTCAATCTAATTCCTACAGTGCAAAATATCTTCAATGAAGTTTAAAGTTGTACTAAGTAATAGTGTCTTGGGTCATTAACTTTAACACTGCCAGCATGCCCTCATGATTGCATTTACTTTAATTAATGTAAGCTAGTAATTAATGGCACACTTTACACAAAGAACTGCTTTAGCATTTTGCCAATTTTAACAAATAAAGCAGAGTGCTTGAAGCAAGGTTTGAGATATCTGTTGCAAGTGAGATATGCAGACACAAAAAAGCTAAACCAAGTTTTTTCTTAATTTAGATGTAACACAGGTTTAACTGTCATGATAAAGACATGGCCCACATTTTATCACATTTCTTTTGATTTTTGCAATACTAAATTTGATTAATAAAAACAAGCCTGCATCCACTGATTCTGTGCAAAATTATTAAACTACTGGATAGAGAAGTGTTAGTTAATTCTACTACAGCAATGAGAACATCAAAATAGAATTCAAGAAATAATCTATTAACTAGCATCCTACTACCTGCAACAGCTCCTTTGCCAAAACATTTGTATTCCAACCCCATTCTCCCCTCACTCTATTTTGAGATGTTTCAACTTACGGTGAAACTTTCAGTCAAACTTGATATCTATCACGGGATAGACATCTTCAAAACCACTTTATGTAATCGTTCATAGGTTGGTGGGGTTTTTTTTGTGGGGGGGACAACACAAAAAAAAGCCCTCCCACTACCATAAATAAATGTACACAGTAAGTATGGCAACATGGTTTAAGGTAGAAAGGTAACTTTCTAAATACTCTGCTCCTTAAAAATCCCAATTCACACAGTGACTTCAAACTTGAAGACTGTTTAAGTTTACTACATTGTCCAAAGCCAACAGAAATTTCTTCTGCAACTAATGTAGCATTTAGACACTCTATTTTAAGTGGACACTCCTTGACAGAACTAGATCAGTTATCTGAACTGGATGATTGTAAAACAATGCATTGACAAGACAATTTGATTCTAGAATGAAGTATCAATTATAGCTGATATACAAAACAGTAATGCAAAGGGAAGCTCATTTCTTTTTTCTTTTCCATCCTGAAAGCTGAAATGAGGATAGGCCTACTTAGGTATATATGATGTTATCACAACAGTCATTATCACAAGTGTTTTCACTGGCAGAGAATGGAGAAAGACTACAGACCTAGGAAGAACAGAAAATTATTTCAGATATTAGATTTCTTTTGGATGATTCAGAAAACCATCTGTCTGCCAGCATTAAGAACAATTTACTTTGAGAGCCATCTGTGGAAGATAACTGCACCTGAAGTCTGGCAAAAAGTGCCTTTTTCTTTTAATGACTCATTAGCTCACTTTCTCCTCTGAGAATAATAAAGCTTCCATTCCTGTCTTCAAAGAGGGGATTAAAGCATTCACAGAAAGTGAGAGAAAAATGGCAAAAACCAAGGGGATAGCAAAGAACATGAAAAAAACCCCTCCCTGTTTTGCAGAGGGAGATGCACCGCATCCCCCCCTTCTTGATTTTCGTAATTATTTCCTTCCAAAAGCCTGCTCTCTCCATCACAACAGCAATGAAGGATTCATCTGGAGACATTAAGTATCATGAACAGGTGGGTGGGAGTCCTTCTGTCATCTGTAACCAAGAAGTTTCAGAACCACATCAGTAAGTCTCTGTATGCTGGTGTATGTACCACCTCTAGGTTTGCAGGCAGACTCTGACACTGCAAAAAAATATCCTCTACTCCCACTTGTGAGCTTTGTTTTTCTTCACAGCCTAGAATTCTAACAAGGGTCCATTTAGATTTAATGTAGAGATAAATACGTCAGTGCACTTTGAAGTACTTCCTAAGTTTATATGCTTGGGACCTAGGGAATAATTATCAATAACACAAATAGTCATAGAAATTATTTACATGCCTGTCACCAGAAATCAAGGGGTTGTAGAATGCAGATAAAGCTAAGGACAGGGAGAACTCTAGCAAAAAGTTACATGAATTAAAGTAGTCACTACAGGAATCATATAACAAGATAGCCAATCTGCAGATGTGATAAGCAATTACAATGTTTACTTTCACCTATCAGTACCAGGACATATCATAACATGGGACCACTACATTGCCACACTACTCTGATCCTTTCCAGTTTACTTCATTATAATCATCCTTGATCTTGACTACCCTGAACAGCGTATACTAACCAAGATAACGCTGTCCATAACATACAAGCTACCTAGCACTGAAATCGCGCATTTCCAAACTACCCTCAGACACGAACTATCAAAGAGACATTAACACCTCCCACTTACTGGCTTCAGCAGAGAAGGACAAGGAGCTGAGTGAAATGAATCAGACTGATTAATACAAGGACAACTGAAGATTCTCTTGTCGATATGTAGACAAGATACCAACAAAAAACAATAACAGAATACAAATGATTATCTGTGTTCACATACATAAATATATATAAAATACAAAAAGGTTTAAGAATAAAGTGAAGGGATAATTACACTGCAGGTACGGGGAATGAAGAATGTGGAATGATTCAGAATAAGCTAGAGCAAAAAAAGTGCCAGGAAACGATCTGTAGCTTACTATCACATATCAGATATGAAATAGATTGAGCAACCCAATTACTCTAAGAGGTTTTATCCATCTCTCCTAGAAGTAATGAAAAAGTCAAATTAAACTACCACAACTCCCATCTAAGAAATGCACTTTCCAAACTGTTCCTTTAGACATAATAGTTACTGGTATTAACAGTAAAGAGTGAAGAATATCTAACAGAGGTCACTCAGTCATTTAAAATGATCTGTTTGACATACTATTGGTCTTTCCGTGATGCTATTTTACCTTGTTTTCTCACATATATGCTACAGCTTTAATACATCAATGCAAGTATAGCACTTAAAAAAAAGGAGTTTCTTTAAAAGTGGATGTTGGACAAACCCATCCATCAGGCTGTTGCAATTTCAGAGGATGCATTTGTGGATAGATATGGATGCATTTGACATCAAGTTCTGAACTATGCTTCAGAACAGCTTTGCCAAACCCTGTTAGAAGTGACCATTATTTTCCTTTCATTTGCCCCTTTATCCTCCTACATGGAGCTAGTAGGTGGCCCAGAGCTTCTGAGGAAGTGACCTGGAAGCTACTTCCCAGTTAGAACCATAGCATAATCCTTCCCCATGACAAGATATATTTCAGAAGTCTGACAAAACCCAAGGAAACTGTCCACAATGGAGTGACTGATTCTCTATAGCTAAATGTAATTTAAAACTTAATGTAACATAGTTTATATACATATTAATACAAAAAATATAATCACTACTTTCCTATTTCTGCTCCACAGGCACTTGTACAATTAATTTGATTTGAGGAAGTGGTACAATGTGACATGCAGAAGTGACAAGTCAGACAGTTTCAGCATGTCCACATCTACAGGCTTCAGTGGTGCTCACAGAGGTTATTTATTCTGCCCCAACCACATTTAGCAGCAATGAACAAAGAGTCAGCTATAATTAGTTCTTCAGTCTTTGTAGCAAGACTTGCATAGGTTTGTGATGGATTTTTTTGTGTTTTTTTTTTTTTAAAGAGTGAACAGAATTAGAAATGGTTGGCTAGCTTACAAAAATAATACAGATGAAGTCTGACAGGAGTAAGAGTGCTAAGCCCAAGACTTTTGCTGTAATTGCAACATCAGGCAATGGACAGGCTGATTAAAATCAGCATTTTCATCTGAGTATTTCAGCCCTCCAGGACATGGTCCAGAGACCAAATTGGTCAAAATTAGTCATGCCTTGCTCATTACCCCAAAGGCATAGACTTGCATACAAGAATTTGAACATGTAACTTGAAAAGCTCACCGCTGTCCAAAAAGGATGCTATTAAAGAAAAAAAACAACAACCCTGACTTAGAAAGATAATGGTATTTCTCGCATTTCTTTCAAAAATGTTGCTATTAAACATCCATCTTTTTAATGTATACCCTATATATCTCAGGATTACTAATGTATACTTTATTATGTTTTAGCATCATTACACACAGAAAAAATGTAAACAGTAATCTAACTTTTAGGAAACTATTAAGAATTCCCAATTCAGCCTGAAGTACTGGAAACAGTATCAGGAACAGAGTTTTCATTTCCACTGCATTATTTTTATCTGTCTTAAAGTACTGAATTATCTATATAAGACACAACTAAGTATACGCAACATACACAAGAAACTGCATCATCTATATATATATATATCTCTCAAAGCTGTAGAAAGAAGATGTTCCTAAAACCAGGTAAAGATACCATGATTTTACTCGAAAGGGACAGTTTTCTTGAAATTTTTAATTTCAAGCTCTGCATGCATCAAGTGAAATCCTAATTAGGCATAACCAAAGATCCCTTTCTGATCACTAGAGGGCCATGGCATCAAGTTAGAGTGTTTATTAAATCCTTAAGTTTGTATTATTCAGTGATGAACTATGATTTGAGGCTTAAAAATTTTTGGAAAAAAATTGAAATTATGATTAATCTAGTTTTTGAAACTCCTAATATTAGGCTATATTTTAAATGTAATATAGAAATGACTGAACAGGTTTTTTTTGAGTTACCCAGATAATGCTAGGTGATTATTTAGCCTCTTTCAAAGCCAAGGAAAGGTTATGTTTACAAGACCTTTTTTCTCCTATTTTAGTCTGTAAAAATCCAATAATGCCTCAAATCTAGAGAGGTTTAATTTGTTTCCAGAATCATTATTTGTAGAGCCACTAACTTCCTGTAAGAAACTTTCCTTGAAAACAAACATTAATTTGTCAAGGGCAGATTAAAATAAACTTGCTCTTTGATATACACAATAAAAAACTTCCTTTGTGAATACAAACTAGTGTCCTCAAAGCATGCGTCAAGTGAAAACAAATGGTAAAAGCATAGATTGCTTATTCTTTCTTATAAATATTGAAAATCTTGTCAAAAGGGGTTTAATAAGAGTGCTTTTACTAAGTTTGCTTCTAGTAGCAAGTGTCTATATGCACCAAGATCAACCAAAATGGAGAAATATCACATTAACACTAAACAGTAAAGTCAACCTGCCAAAAATTGTTTTTTAATTTTTTATCCTCAATTCATAATTACTTGAACAAGTACTCTAGGAAGGCAGGAGTTGAGTTGCTTAAAGCAGAACTGCTGCATGACAAAATAGTGCATTACTGCTACAAACAAGGCAGCTTTTACTATACTGTTTATAATCCTCTCTCATGAATAAATACCATAACCAACCAATGCTTGCCTGAGAAGTGGGCTGCCATCATAATAAATCACAACTGAAATTATAATTCAAATTAGGAAAAGTTACATTTTGATGATCCATGATATTTAAAATCATGGTGCTTGATAGTAACTATCAGCACCACACCATGATACATAGTACATGTAAATACAGAGAGAAGAAAGAAAGAAAGAGTAATTTCTTTTCCAAAAAGCTTGCCTTAACCCAATTTTGAAGTGTCTAAACAGGAAAAAAGTCATGGAAAGACTGCTGTAACAGCATTTTGAGTATAGACTGCCTATGTGCACAGTATAACTTCAAATATTACTCTGGAAAAGTGAACTGTTTCACTTCATTTATTTTACAACACGAAGCAACAGATGCATTGGCTATTAGTTACATCACAATTTCCTCAAATACTAGGAAAAATTGAATATGTTGTCTAGCTCCAGGCTGATTAGCCCTGTCATTAATCAGCTGCTTACCATTTACAGTACAACAGTTCATGAGGTTTAAATTCACTTTGATGTTAGTGATATAACTATGATATTATCATACTTGTTTTGTTTCTGACCCTAATGTTAAAAGATGATCAAAGAATATTTAAAGAAAATATTTTTCAAATTCTCCAAAGCAATTTGGAGACTAAAAAAGTTGGTTTCCAGGCAGTATTTCAGTTGGTACATTCCACTAAGCAATTACTTTCTATTTTACACAGTTGTGAGTCAAAGACATTGAGGCAAGAATATAATTTCTAAGCAAAATGAGTCATCTGTAAAGACTATATTTAAGGTTATAAACTGAAGTTGTCCCCCAGGCTATGCCCTACAATATCTTTGTTAGGGCAGCAATACAATTATAACTCAATTTTCCTAAACCTATGGCAAAACTTATAGATCTGGACATTCCCTGTTTCAGAAAGTTAGTTTGGATTTGTCTATAAGGAGAACACAATGTTGTTCTAAAACGGGTTGTTGGTTAGGACAGCTGGCATTTCAGAGTTTGACAGATAAAACATTAACAGAGGCATTTAGAGTGCTGGTCACTCCATTATCATTCAGAAAGTCTGGCCTGTATCACAAGTATATATTTCTGAAGAAACAGAAATTGAACTTATAGGCTCTCCAACACAAAAAAAATTTTTTTATCTGTTGTACAAAGAAAACAGTCATCATTTCATCAGAAGCTTGTTGTGATTTCAGTAGGAATGTCAGACTGAGTTGTTAAAAGTTTTTAGTCTACTGAACTGCAAAGATGGGTCAGAAGTTGAGCTACTGATTAAGAATTTCATGAAACTAGGGGAAACTACCCAGTCTGGAGACCTGCCATAGAGCACAGATTTAATAACTGTTTGAATTACCTCTTCCGAGAATTCTTGATTAGAAACTTACTTCTGATCTCCATCCAGGTTGAGATGATACACTGTTTTGTTAAAAATGTGATTCCATAATACCCCAAAATTGTTATTAGAAAAGTTAGCATGTTTGTCCAATACAGGTACACAAATTACATTTTAAAATTATTAAATACAGAAGAAACATTTCCTAAGAGGCATTTTTATGTACTAAACTTTTTTTGCAGTATCACTAAATTGACAAGTTTATGAAACAAATATGATTAAGTGATAAGCATATTCTTCTTGGACAATGGCATGATGCCAACCAAAACAGGAAACTGAGGGACCAAACTCACTGCCTTTCTCATTCCATAAGAAAACTTAAACAACCAAAATCCTGATTGCAAAGAATCTACAGTTAAACAGAAATTACTCTGCAGAGACTACTCTATAAACACCATGATGTAGACAAAGTCAGTTATGAAAACTTGTAAAGGATCAAGCTCAAAACAAGCAGTGCTTATTTATAATCAGAACCAATCCAGAAAAATTAAAGGCTTATTTACAGTTTATTAATTTTTTAAAGGAGAGCTAGAGAGTTTGTAAGGGACAATGCATTTCCTATATAAAACACCAGATTCTGCCAAAGTTTTCAACTATTCCTCTCTACCAAAAATCAAGTTAAAGTTTTTGATACAACCACAGAAGCTAAAGACTGAATATGTAATGTGACATACTAAACCATTAAGCATCTAGCCTCTCTGTTGTGGATAAAGTCATTAAGTTAGGGGCTAGAACAAAGACAGCAAACAGTGTCAAGGTCTCTCCAGAACTGAGATGGTTCAAGAAATAAGCAAACAGACTTCCTGTTCTACCCCAGCAGCAGAAGCAGGTTTATTTCTATAGTATATCCTACTGGCAAAGTAGTAAAGGTACTGCACACGCAGCTACTGTTAAGAGATTACAGCTTTTAGGAAGTCCAAACAGAAATTTGTTTTACAGGGTGTATTTAAAGATAGGAATAATGAATTACCACTGATGACAAGGGGTTTGTTTTGGGGTTGGTTTTTTTGACTTGAGGCACTTATTCCATCTGTTGAACAATGCAACTGCAGAGGAAGGAGGCAAAAAAAGTAACCTTTCTAGTTTTCTTTTGAAAAATGGTTCCATTTGTTATCTCACCTGTGCTCTGTACCTAACTCAAGCCAGTAGATTGGCATCCCTCCATCCTCATCAACTAACAGATAGTTACATGTCATAAAAGTGGGCCAGCATCACAGATGCACATCGCCAGCTCTCAAAAAGTTAATACATTTTCCCATACACATTGTAAAAGTATTTCTACTGGTAATTCTAGATACCATAACTGTATTCAAGTCTTCAGCAGGATCACCATATTCTCAGTCCTAACAGAAATATTTTAGTTGTATTTACAAGAGATATTTATACTGGAAAGCTATTTCAGACTCTCTGGTTTCTACCTTTGAAGCTAGCAAGTAATTTTCATTCAACACATTCATTTAAAATCATGACTATTTTCTTCCTAGAGCCCTTCTTTTGTACTTCATGTTCATTTTAATGAGATGAGAACAAGTTATTCAAGCATCTATAAGCCACAATTGAAGTTTTGACTGATTGATAAGAAAACCAAAATATTTTACTGCAGAGCCCTAAGTCTTAAATAACTATGTTCCACACAGTATTTAAATAACTAATCTGTTGCAACGTGTGATCTTTAAGGTAAGCCTCCAGAACATTGCCATAAAATGAGTTTTGGACTGAGAGAAAGCACAATATTGCAATTCTTTTTCTTTAATCTTACAAGGTTTACTCTTTTGCACATGAAGTGTATTTAAGTTGTTATTATTATGTAAAAGTACACTATAAGCTAAATTTTCACAGCATCTGTATTACTCATATTGCAAACTCTGAAAGAATCTAATATGCTATTTCCTCCACATAATGCTTTCCTGTTCTGTTTTCAAACAGCTAATTCTAGAAAAGGAAGAAGAGAGGAAGCATTAAACTCTCTGTACAGCCAGACAACAGGAACAGAGAAACTTAGTTACTTGTTGAAATTGACACAGGAATTAGGTCTTTTTCCAAACAAATCTCTGCCACAGGATCATTGTTCCATTTAAAGCAGTCTAGGAGATTTCTAAAACATACCTTGAATAATAAGGCAGTCCAAACTTTGATCCAGACTGTAATGGGTCTTTCTTCAGTAGCTAAATAGTTTAATAAATCTAGACTGAATTAACAATCAAATTCATTTAGTCAGGAAGCCATCCAATAGTAAGACTTCATTATAAACACTGATGGATATGTAACATTAAAAAGCTACTGCTGAAGAGCTTCAAGATTTATGTTTAAAAACTGTTCTTTTGATTTTGGCAAAATCAAGCTAACTAGAAGTCTTCTAGAAGTAGTGCCTTTGAAAAAGTTCAAGTTATCACAAATATTGCAATACAGAATTCCATTTTCATTGACATCACAGGAATGTTCCATCACTTGTTGAATTATAAAGAACTAAAACATAGGTTAAGCAAATAAAAGGTAATTTCATTCAGTAGTAAGACTGTTGTTGCTCATCAGGCTCTGTTCCCCAGATTGAATTTGTTTTTCCTAGTTTTATCAGTTTCAGAATCCTGTACAATTTTACAAATAAGTCCAAGAAAGATATTAAACTGTGACAAGCACAGCAAGAAATTTATTCAAACCAACCCTTGAGAAGGGCAATGTTGGAAGGATAGGAGACACCATTATTTCCCCAGATTTTTTTGATAAGTCTTATTAAACTCTTTAACAGTTCATGATAATTGCTTGAAGTATTTATGTTCATCACTAAAGAATTAAGGGTTTTTGACAGCAAGGAAGATGCATCTTTCTGGCAAACGCAGAAGCTGTAACCCAAGTATTAGTGTCATCTGATTGACACACACTTTTTACAAATATTCTCTCAAATGTCTCCATTTTGTGATCCTCCTCTACTAGAAGAGAGAGATATACACTACTAAATTAGTCTTTAAGTTCCACAAATACATTTGTTTTTTCTGAAGTAGTAACAGACTTACTAGCCTTTTTGTTTGAGCCTAAGGATTATTTTCGATAAGAGAGGAAAAGGTACCTTCTCACAAAACACTGCTAGAAGAGAGCTACTTATGCACATCAAATAATTCCTCAAGGGAAAAATGTCATATTTCTTTGTAAGGCTTATTAGACATACCAAATCAAGAGGAAGACTTGGAAGAAAGACAATTTATTAGTAAAATTCCTCTCAAATGTTAATATGGAAAATTTTAATCCACAGGTGTATTGTAGCTAACCTCTGAAGATGAGCTTTATAGCAAGTCTACCATAAGCAAAGGGTTCCTTCATACTGCTAAGACAATTACTACTTCCAAAGTTAGTATTCTTCAACATGCACTATATAGAGGTATGCAATTCCTACAATCCTAAAGAAAAGTGACAGCTGTCCAGAGGGAAGAAGTGCATAACATAAAAATAGGAGATTAAATGACATCAGATGTTCAGACAGATGTTTTTCCAGATCAGACAATCCATCACAAAAAACAGCAGAAGACTAAACACTATTGTTCTTCCATTTACCACCAGCGAATTAAAAACAAAGCAACGCCCCACAAATCAGTGCCTCCACACACAAACTATGTTTTCAAATATATACCTATTCTTGGGATATGCACTTACATAAAGAATTAAATGCTCATCCATTGCTGCTTCTACTTTTACAAAAGTTATTTCCAGAGATTCTATAACATTCTGGTATTTCAAAAAAAGCTTGCTCCCTACTGTTTTGAGATTTTTGCTTTCAAATTTTCAGTCAGGAAGCAACTAGCAAGTGATCACAGTTACTGCACCGTTACAGAAATTTTATTTTGAAAATACATTTTACTTGTCACATGACTAGTTACAGCACAAGCCTATTCCACTTAAGATCTTCATCGACAAGAGCAGAGAAGGCATTTGCTTTCCTTATTTCAGACATGCCATCACTGGTCCAGAAGCAGAAAATTATGCACTTCCATCTGAATAGAGTTACATGAACTTCAGCACAACAGACACTGATGTTGAAAAGCAGGTCAGTAGGTCAGTATAAAATTCTAGTCCAGCCCTTTGGAATCAGTATTTCAGTTCCTCAACTTAAATAGTGTGCAATAAGCACTGACATTTAGCATGTTGGTAGCAACAATTTAAGCCATACATTGCATACTAATCATTTTTACAACAGGCATTGTTTGAAGATGAGTAACATCTGAAGTTTTTTGCCTTCTCTAGCATAGCAACCTATTCTTTACACCTCAGGAACTCTGCTCCAGTGCTTCATTTCAGATATAGCAATAAGCTTCACCAACAAATGTAAGTTGTGTTCTGTCTGTTGTGACTTGATTCCACCCATTTCTGATAAGGTTATGACTTAATATCCTGTTTCTTAGAAGAGTAAGTAAATAGCATGAAATAAGTTTGCAAATGCACTATAAATTGGGTTTATTTGAACTACTTAGTACTAGCAAATTCTGCCTCATTTTAGAGTATTCTTGTGTAAGCCTGGTATGATTATTTTCCTCACAGTTCTTCACTTAATTTTCATGAACATAGTAGCAAATGACTCTGCCAGCAGGACTGGTTGTCCAAAACATCAGTCAAAGCTTTTATAGAAACACACATGAAGGTAGAATTGAAATTATTATACTAGATGTTTGCACTGGATCATAAAAACACCCTCTCGTTTTACAATTAATTACTTACTACCTGTCAAGTGTTGGCTTAAAACATGGAATGGGTAGTAGAAGGATCTGCATGATACTTCTGCACTTTAACAACTGTGTAATGAACATACCAATCCAGTAAAACAAAATCCTATTACACCCCATCTCATTACTTTGTAAATCAGTTCAGAAATCTGAAATCAAACAAATTGAGCTGAGTTCAGATCTCATTAAGTTTAACTAAACCTCTAGCTTCACATTTACTAAGCATTCTTCATTTCTATGGGGAATACACTAATAGGGAACCTTCGTTTATATTCTCAATCCCTTTAAAAAGGGAAGAACAATGCATAGCTTAAACTGTTGCTTCACTTACCAACACATTAAGGTGTTGGCACTCATTGCACACTTCATAACCTGAGGAACTAAAATACTGATTCCAAAGGGCTGAACCAGGATTTTATACTGACCTACATATTACTTTTCACCATCAATTTGTCTTATGGGAAAAAATACAACATGAAGTATACTAGGTTTGAAATCCCCTTCTCCAAACTCCCTAACAGAGCCTTCTCATCTCATACCCACAGCTAGAGCAATTCTTTGATAAGAATTTTTGAGCATTTCCATCTCAGCTGCTCACCTGGCATCTTGGTGATGTGGAACTGATCAGAGGCCACTTACAAATATTTGTAGAACCAAATTCATTACTTGGAAGTTTTTGTTACTTTGCACTCATTACTTTTAAAATTCATCCATATTTTGTATACTATTGTTTCTAATATCTTTAATGAAAAAATCATTGAGCATCAACTTCAAAGCATTTTTAATCATTTCTATTTTCAGCTTGTTTCTTTTGAGGAAATGAACATTTTTAATCTATTTTATCATGCCTCTCCTAATATTTGCATTGTCTCTGTAGAGCTTTTAACCAATATCCTATGCAATAGACTACAGTCTCTTTAATTTTGTAAATTAAGTTAAAAATAAAAGGAATAAAATGAATCTTTTAGTATAGCAAAAGTACAGTCTGAACTCTAAAAGTGTGAACCATCAACTACAGCTATATTATAAGCCTTCCTAAAAGTATCATTCAAATGGAGTATTATTCAAGTGCATTTTATTCAAAAAGCAGGAATTGTTTGAACTCTACTATTCTTTCCTGAATTTTCAGGATCTTTGCAGACCTTTGGTTCTTTTGCACACTTTAGAATGCTAAATTTATTGTATTAGTCTTGACGACCATGCATAAATCTTTTGTGAAGCACTCATGTCAATCAGTGCAGTAAATGAGGGAAAAACGGAGTTTCCCTAATCACATAAGGTAAATTTGGCTTGTTTTGGGGTTTTGGGTTTGGTTTTTTTTGTTTGGTTTTTAAGAGGACAAAGAAAATGTACTTTTTCCACAGTACACAGCTTGTATTCTTTTGTGGCTGATCCAGGAAAGGAAAAAAAAACGCAAGTAGCTGAGCTTATTGGAGCTAACCAAATGAGTTAAAAAGGTAAAGTCCTTATCAAGCAAATCTTCAGGAGAAAACTTAAAGAACATTAAGTGGCTAACTTTCTCACTGGCAGATAGGGAAGGAGAAGGGAAAAGACATATCAACCCCTTCTCTCACATGAGAATCATTAGCATTTACAAAGTCGAAGCTTTGAAGGGAAGAAAAGCTTCCAGACACATTCTGCAAAGGAAACCTTTCAAACATCAACTGAGTGCAAATAAACGATGTGCCAAGTCTGCTACAGAGAGAAAACCCGAATGCCAGAAAGTTTCCCTCCCCCTTCCTTGGAGGGCGGAAAGAGAAAGACAGATTGTTGATGCCTAGTCCTATACTGGAGTTCCCATAGTTCTTAACTCTTGATGTACAAGCTCTAAAAGTGTAATTCATCAGTAAGCAGGCAAGAAAACTGATCAGCTTAACAGTTACACCATGAGATTTTTAATAACTTCAGAAAGCTCTACTACCACCCCAGACTAAACGCTATGATGTTGCTGATACCAAAACATCTGAACTGTCCTATCCAGCAAGTCTAGAGGTAAAGAACATGCAGAATCAGATTGCTCTGTTTCCTAATTCAAGTCTAACATGAAAGAAAGGTTTTAATGTTGAAAACAAAGAAACAATGTTTTAGAAAAGAAATTTAGCCCAACAATACGGTTAGAAAAATCAAGCATGTAAACTTAAGGATCATTGAAAGTCTTGACAATATATCTGAACTTATAAAACACTGTAGCAGTCCATATAAAAACAGATATTCTCTTTAGAATTTATTTTCCTCTGCTATGCAGAACTAATTCCTAATTTCCAAGGACAAAGCAGCAGGTATAAGGAGGAGAAAAAAAATAAATCTACAGAAATAACAAGAACACTTGTCTAGTTTATATCCCATTCCTCTGTTGCATAAAATGCAGAGAAAGAAATTGTGCAGAATTACTTTGGAAGAGGTGGAATAAATTTCAGTCTAAATTGGCTTCTGAAGATAACCTGCAGAAGACAGACTTACCCTGAAGCTTAAAATTTACATATACAATAGAAGCACACCTTGCTGTTAGTTTCTACATCATTTGATTATTCTCTCAAAATAACATAGCCTGTTAGCAGACTTAACTTTGAAGCTGGTTTATCTTTTTTAAGAGGCACATTTCATGTTTTTCCTATTCTTGGTTGTATGTCCCTGTCTGGAAGAATCTAGTAAGTACAAACTTACTTCTAAAAGACAGATGACAACTAATTCTTATCTGTACTGTCTTCAGTAGAATTACACCATTATGAAGCACTTGAAGACCCCTCAAGGCACAAATTCACCAAGGTCCTTTATGCAGCTAACCTAGCCCACAGGAGTAAAGGGTGGGTCTCAATGTTTGCACACCACAGTCCCACATACTCGACATTTCAGTGCCATGATCCCATATAGGACCTAACACAAATGAAATAGGACCATTTGTCCAGTAAGATGCTACATCTCATTTCTGCATTAACAGCCCACAAACCTTAATATTATTGCTATATTTGTGGTAGAGTACAGGCATAAATACTTTCTAGGCTTGCAGCCTTGACTTTGGAGACAAGGATATGTCTCATTACAGTTTTTTGTCTGCACAGGGAAAGTTAATGAGCTTAATACATATCACTTAAAATTCAATTCTTGAGTCATTGAGTTTCCACTTACACAAACCTGGAACTGGCAGGAGTCTATATCCCATAGTGAATCTCTTATCTATCATGCAGCATAATAATTAATTGTAAAGTTCAAAAGAACACTTTTGCTCATCTGCTCTACTCATAATCTGACTGGAAGATTAAGACAACCCTTCGTTTACAGCTCTACAAGAATATATTTCTTCAAAACTGATTAGGCAGTTCACTGAAATAATTTTGAAGCATGATACATTAAATCCAGTGATTAAGCTTTCAGACACACCAAATTGCTTGTTTTCTTCGAAAGTCTCAGAGTTTTCACTTTGCATAACAATCCTTAGTTTTCTTAAAAGCATTCAACCTCTGTTGCCAGCTAGCACAGGTTACAGTAGTTACCACTACCCTTAACATTTTATTGTGACTAAACTTCAAGCTGAAAGCTCTATGAATGCCTGTGAACCACCCAGACCCTACTCCACAGGTCTTCCCTCTGATTTCAGCTGAAGCAAAATAAGCATTAAGTAGCTTTGTTTTAAAAGCTCAACATAACATCATCATTGAGCTAAACTCTCTAACAGGCTGTGTACACTTTCCTTGCTGCTCCTGTAGCTTGATGTGCAAAAATTGTTCTGTTACCGCCTTCCAAGCAGTATTTTTTTCTTGGCTTAATTTCTTTTGTTCAAGTCCATTCAGAGTCTGGGTTTTTATTTGGCCACCTTCATCTACATAGTATCTTACCTTCGGTTATCAGCAGTTGCCTTCTTACTCTGTAAGAGGAGTCAAGCCCCTGCTCCCCCATCTGTCTGCACTTCCCCAGCTGTGGACATTCCTCCAGTGCACCCTCCGGCCCTAATAAGCTAACTCATGAGTTACCCTAATGAGTCACCTACTGCAGGCTCAGCTCCTGAGGGTGACCCCACTGCCCTGCATGCCTGAGCTATTATATAGACTTCATCCTAGCCATTACATACTTTATTGCACATAAAAGGTAAAAGGACTGGCTAGTGTCTCCTGCAGTGCTGATGTGTCACTCAGCCTTTACATGACAGTAAATTCCAGTTGTCTCCAGTGAGTACTACTTAAAGGTACATCTCACTTCAGTCAAACACAAAAACCAGTCTCAACATGCACAAAATTTGAGACCATGCAATAACTCTCTAGGGCTCAGCTGTATCTTCTGCTTCTTTTCTGGAAGAAGGACTAGCCACCACTGACAAGACAGTACTTTTCCAGGCCAGCTGAGTTGGTAATTCTGCTTAAACAAGGACAAAGCTCCCCTGCTTGCAACTACTTCCCTACCCCTTGAGACAGATCCGTTGCCAGCCACTTCAAAGNGGACAAAGCTCCCCTGCTTGCAACTACTTCCCTACCCCCGAGACAGATCCATTGTCAGCTACTTCAAAAGCTTAATATCAAGTTTTTATTGGAAATACATACAGACAGAGCCTCCATTGACCATGACAGAAGTCCACTTTCAAAGTGTGTTAGCATTCATATGTTCAGTTTTCTGTTTGTTTACCCCAGCAGCTGTCCTGTTTTCCCAATGCTATTCTGCAGCTAAACCATGCCACCTTTTAATCATGAACAAATGAGTGTGCCTTTTCACTAAGCACTTATTATTTGGACATCTTTTTTCCCTGAATTAGGATATGGCAACATTGAATATTAGTAGCAATATACAACCCCACTTCACAAGTTCATGCCCCTAAACCTTTTTCCTGTCAAGCAGTATAACATTTAGTACAAAAGGAATTGCACCTGCTTTAATTAGGACACCTTCTAGTAAAGCAATTTCAGGGAAGCAAGAAACCACAAAAAGCAAAGAAAGGAGTTTTGAGGTTGCTGTATAACAGGCTTGTTACTAAATTGCTTTTGTTTGGGTGGTTTATTTTTTATTTTTAATATAAGCCTTGTAAATAATGGTCCATGGCTTTAATTTTGTCATCTACCACCACCATTCCCTTACCTGTGCTCAGCNTAATCATGAACAAATGAGTGTGCCTTTTCAATAAGCACTTATTATCACACTTATCGTCATCTACCACCACCATTCCCTTACCCGTGCTCAGAAAGTGTGTCAGAACTTGTGTTTCTGCTACTGATCACACATACTTTCAAATCTGATCAGATTATTCAACAAGACAGATAGTTAATCCTTTTGGTGTGTTTAAACTTGCTATCAATACAACTCTAGAAAGCCTAAATAGATTTCTTTCTAGTCATCACAGATCAGACAATGTCTAAGAAACCTTTTGCATATGTAAATTTCATTTGAATAATATTTAGTTCTATTTTGCTTCCAAGACATTGTTATCAAATGTTTGGTAACACAGCTGCAGCATCTAGCTCTCCCACATTTATAGTCTGTCAAAACCTAAGACTTTTTTTTTTTTTAGAGCTAGACATGCAGCTTTGAATCTTTCAAAATTTACCAAGTACTCCACCCATACTTTTAATTGTGTTCCCTCAGAGGAAAACATTATTTACATGCACTGAACCCATGAAATGTTATTAAACCAGAGGCTCTCCATAATCTATTTTGACTTCCATTTGGAAGAATAAAGCATTAAACGACCTACAAACTCTTACCTGCTTGGTGATGCTGCCTATGGACCAGGAACATACATGGACTGCCCACCACAATGGACATCAATGTTTCTAACTTAAAACATGTTACATTTTCCTGCAAAACATACAGTGCTAAATAAAACCTATATACAGAGAAAATTTCCCCTCAAAGAAGGGGGGAGCTGAATTTTACCTGACAATACCTCGCATTCATTGCCTTTGTGAGCTAGATAATACTATATTATTAAAACAGACAGACAACCAGGGAATATCTGTTTTGAGATTCCTATGATTCATCTGATTATTCTTCACTTAATTTGGACACTACACATAAGAAATAGCGACTACTTTGGACACTCCAATAAGTTGCACTTCTTACCATATTTCTTCCCACTGTAACCTTCACTGAAGACGGTTAAATGTCCAAAAAAAAAGCAACTAGATTGTTACATTGAAGTAGTACAAAAAGTAATGGTAAAAAAAAAATTATCCTTAAACTAGAAGACATTTTCCTACATAACTGAGTTCTTTATTTTCAGATTTCTTCTGCAGTAGTAACAAACATGTTCACCGTGAACACTACTAGGATACAGCTATAACCTTGTCCCAAACCAAAATTAACCAAGAATGACAATGCCTTCCCCCTTACCAAATATATTCTCATGTATAAGACCCTAATAATTTTAAAAAACATTGTTTACCTTGCAGATAAGTGTTATTTTAATAGTAAACTCTTAATGACAAAACCCAAATAATCAGTGTGTTAATATATTGGGTTTCATGTCCAATACTGACAACTGAAGTATTAGAAGTTTAACATTCCTTTCTTAAATTGTTTCTATTTCACATAAATATCGTTTGTCTTTGGTGTTCAAACTAATGCTTTATTTATTGCTCCCTGCACAATACTGATTGACCTCATAGATTAGTCTTTTGTATGATATTGTATAAAACCCTTTACTGTAGTTACGTGCAATTATATCCTACTGTAGCTAATTGCAATTATATCCAGAGAGTCTTCTATCAGTCCCATTTGTTTCAGATTCATCACAATTTCCTTTTATGCTGACTCTTCAGTACAAAACCATAGAGTCCGGGAGCTCTGATTTTGCTCAGTTTTACCAGTTGAGATGGAAGAACAGAATCAGTAACATAATTTAGATAATTCATTAAGATGAAGATAAATGCGTCATTTAAGATCTAGGCCTCCCCATCACAGACATCTTCAATTTATATACTTTTTATTTTAAACTCTTCTGGAGTCTTTCATTTTTCACATTTCATAGGCTGAACTTTTTCCCTTTAACAATTTGAATTAAATCTTACTGTCAAAAGCAGGCCCTGTTCCTAGAAATATCTATATATATGCCCAGGTTTATACAACAATTTGCCTCCCCCGTCCTTTACTTTCTCAAACCCCTATGTAAAATTAATAACTGCTACCAGATGTATATAAAGACAGACACAGTTACTTCTGAAAATACAAAAATACAAAACAAAATAACATCAGAGGGAATTAGACCAATGCAAACTTTTTTCTTTGTATTACCCTATATACCCAATGTCTACATGAAAAAGTGCTTTTTAGCCTATTGTCTTATCCTTCATGTCCTTTTTTGACTGCTTTCTTCAGCCAGTTGTGCCTTCACAAATTATGCCATAATCCAAAAGTAACAAAGAAATGAAAACATTCTGCACATTACCCAAATGGCCCAGGATCAATGAGAATTATAATTTTCTTCTTTTACAATTTATTTCTTTTGGAACACAGTTTGCTCCAGGATGCTTACAAACAAAATCTAGAGGTATATACTCACAGGACTCTCATTTCTCCATTTTTATTTATACAGTATTATAAAATAAAATGGATAAGTGAACTATGTCTTAAAGCTAAGTCTGAAAGTATAGAATAAAAAAAGAAAAAGAGGCTTATAAATCACCAAAATACACTAAAAATCTTCGACTGTCCCTTCTTTCTCTGCTACAACCTAAGCTTCACGACTAAATCCCAAGTACCTCATGAGCTAGACCTCCTCTGACATGAGAAATATTAACAAAAATATTTTTGTAGCCCGTCCATACTCAAGTCATTAGCTTGTTTTGCTGTCCTCACTTTATTGCTTTTCACTCCAGTATTTCTCAGGAGAAAACAACCTTCCTGTTCAATGAGAAATATAACTAAAAAGTCACTATTTTTCTGAGAATAGACTGTTCTTATTCACAACATGGGGATATTTGTATGAGGCTTGCTAGTCTCAGTCTGGAGCAGAAAAAGCTTCACACATCATCTTTGTCTCCTCAGGAAAGATTTCATCAGCCCTGGATTCTTCCCAGCAATTCCTGAGGGAAGTCAGGGTGGGAAGGTAGAGACAGTCCATAAAACCTGACACATTCTTCTGAGAAGTTTTGATTTCAACAGTTTAGTATTTGAAAAGCCCACTTTAAAGTGTGCTTAAAGTTCCTGATTTTAACTCTTTATAATAATTTTATTTTTATTCTTATCCTTTTAAGGAACAGCTGTTTTTAAGTTTTTAGTTTAAGATAAATTTCTCCTAAGGCTGAGATTTAGTAAAGATAAGATCCTTCAGAAAGACAATTTTAGATCATATATGAGAACATACAAGAAATGGACTTCCTTTCCAGTCCCTGTTGCCTGTAACTTATCAACAATCAATAACTAAAGTTTTTTTTTGATGGTGCTACCTCCTTAGTGCAAAGAAAATGACACCTTTCTACCCAAATACTGATTTCAGATGCTAACAGGTATATAAAAATCTCATCTTACAGTTCTGGAAAACCAAATAAATAGATCCATCACCATGAACCCACAACCACAGAAGTAAACACACTCCTTGATTTTAAAGGGAGATGTAGTGAATATTTATACTTTAGGCCTCCATTAGCTTGTGGCTGCACACAAGCCTATTTATGGGAGAATCCAATAAAAGTCATTATAACCATGTACATTCAGCAGAGCTAAATCTTAGTTTACAAATACTTATGATTAGAACATGTTTTGTTCTGTGTTTGCAAAGCAGTGGGAATGCAACTGTTGAAGTGTTTTCCTAGCTGCAAAGTGACAACTTACAAAAACTACACTTGCTTTAATCATTTATTCAGGAAATTCAAAAACCTTTGCAAAATAAAACCTGCAGAATAAACAGTGAGGCGAATGCAACCAGAATGTTTTTCCTTAATGCACAAATCAGTATCTACTACAGCACAGCCTGCTGAAATTCAGAAATTCACAACTGTTTCATACGAATACATACAGGACAGCTAATCACTCAAATTCTCTTCTTCCCTGCCTGCAGCCTCAGAGCACCCACTCTACCCCCATCAAGGCTAATACTTCAGTATTCCACAGATATTTATGAAAGTTATATGAACAGATAAATAATGAATAAACAGAATTTCCTTGGGATAGGGAAGTTTAAAGCTACAAAAAGGTAAAATTATCGTATTATAGATAATGTAGGAGTTCATAAAATGTGTTGGGTCAGCAGCATTAGCAGCAACTTAGAGTACAGTAATAACAGAAAGAGACCTATTTTCTAATAACAAACGCATGAGAAAAGACCTTCCACTGAGAATGAGAGAAGACTAAGAAAGATTGGCAAAGCACACTATTCTTTTCTGGTTATTTTGAAGAGTGTAATGACAATAAAGTGTTACTCCCCAGCAGTAGCACAAATTCTTTGTCGACATGCAAAACAAACTCTGATTTTTCTTAATCTTATAATTATTTGACTTTTCCGCTACAACGCTAGAAGTACAAGCTAAGAAGAAGTCAAATTTGATGCAACTCTACACGAGCTTTTACGATTTCAAGTCTTCTGGTTTGTACTATCAGCACAGCAAAGTTTAAGTAGCCTTAATTCAGAGATTAATATCCAAAATATGACAGTTTTTACATGGTAAGGCTGGTGAATCCCCAAATAGTTTAAGGTCTCCTTAATGACGCAAATCAATAAAATAATATACTAGTCTGCTCACTGAGTCCTTATCTGCATTCATCTTAGAAGACTAAGAAATTCCAGCAGTTTATACATATAGTTTCTGAAACACTAGATAAATATTTAACAGTAGGCAGGCTTCCTTGATCATGAGAAAGATAGTGTTTCTGGCCAAATCTAATACTCCTGTAATAATCAATAGAGTGATACTGTACCTCCTGTAGTTCTAGTTTATCTGATTTTGAACAGAGTAATACTTTATATAGTTTTTGAGAAAAAAAGGTCATATATTTTTGAACAAATCTTTTCAGCTTATACATAAAGATATGGAATGACTGATGAATATTCTACTCATGTTTGCATAAGATTAAGGAAGTTGAAGAGTTACTACCCTAGCTAGAACCCTTCCTGCACTATATACCTTTATGATATTTAGACAGTGAGGATAATTATTTAAGCAGTACAAATTTAAGGTTTGCGAGGTCTAAAAATTTGCTATAAACCCAGTAATGAATCAAATACTATTACAGTTGCGTATTTCCCTCCCCCCCTTTATCTCCTTGGAAGGGAACCGCTCACAATTAGAGCTTCATCCTCAGGGAGTTTGTTAGGTCATAAAACACTACAGAATGTGTTTTTCCCTAGCTGAATCTTTAATTATAAGAAACACTTAGTTTTTCTCCTTGTCAAAGACTTATAGCAGTATTTATAATGAGGATATCCAGCTCTCCTGTTAACTTAACAACACGACAGGCATAAGAACATACCATAGTATATAATGCAAAGTCTATATCTCCTTTTTACCTGTCTTTCCAATGTGTTTAAGAGCATCGTCTCAGGCATTCCTGGATTACTGCATAACCATCTTCATTCACCTTCCAGCATGCTTAACTGCATAAGTTCTTTCTGTTAAATCAAATGAAGTAAGTGTTAGTAGTACTCTATTGAGCACATTCATTTCTCTAAGCTTCCTGATAAAGCTAAGTAAAGAAGTGAGACTACAGAGTCTGGTAGGACTTCCAAAATAAGGCAATCTAGTAAAAAAGTGCTTCTCCAAAGCAAAATTTATTTACGAACAACCAAGGGACCAAGAAACAGAACACCAATGACAGGAATGATTCCTCCTATCTCAGCGTAACATTTTTTCAGAAGCCTTCCTTTAGGATCAGAGAAACAGAGGCTGACATAGAACATCAAATAAAGTATGGAGTAACTTACTTCTGTGCACTAAGTTCAGAGAACATGTAGACTAGTGTCAGAAAGTAACAAGAACAGAGATAGCCTATAGGGAAAGCAAACAAGGAGACAAGACCAACTAAAATACAGACAGGAGCAGTGTCCTCACCAATAAGGATGTAGCCCCATAGACCACAGCAGGAATATTTACTGTAACCAGAAAAGTGGTGGAGTCCCTGACTCCAGAAACATTCAAACCCACCTAGACACCATCCTGTGCAACCTGCTGTAGATGAACCTGCTCTAGCAAGGAGGTTGGACTAGATGATCTCTAGAGGTTCCTTCCAACCCTAACCAGTCCGTGATTCTATAAACATCACTAGGCCAGCAATTATGAGGTAAGTGCTAGGTCAGGTCTGAGGCCACAATAGAAAGCAAGAGAGAAGGCAGGCCAGACAAAACCACCAACAGCAAGCAAAAAGACAGCGCTAGCTTCAAAGATGGATCTTAAATAGCTTTATGCAGAGGGTGTGTGGGTAGAGATCACAGGAGAAGCTGATTTGGGCAATTAAGGCCTATTGGTGCACCCAGGGCAATAAAAACTAGTTAGTTGAAGTTGACATGATTCCTTGGAGCTGAGAATAATTAGCTAACCTGCATGTTTTGACATAGCTGAATAATGTCTTCCCTGATGATGGCACTAATTACTCCTACTATACTTGGGTTATCACAGCTATTACTAGATTTTCTTTAGCTAGTAGTAACATAGGTACATTTTGCAAGGCTTTCTCCAAGGGATTTCAACAAACCCTTCTGTGGATAAACTGGGAGAGATTTGTCAAGGCTGGTGACATATTTTATGCCTTCTGCACTGGTATTTCCCACTGGATTTGATAAATCCAGGGTTTTTTCAGAGAAATCAGAAAGCTGCTCAAAGCAAGCACTATGTAGCTTAAGATGAGAGTCTGAGAGAAGCCAGGCTGTCTTTGTGTCTGTTCAGAACAAGATTAGTTTTAGGCCTGTGTAAATCACCTTAGGTATGAGTTTGCAGGGCTTATGGCAGAGAGCTGTGGACTATGTTTACACACACACATCATTCTTTCCAAATAGGACTGTGTTAGCAAGGTCTTAATTTGATGTAAAGCTGATTTGACAAAATCAAAAGAAGGCAGCATTTTGGGCAGGCTTGGTGCTTTTAACAATGCTCCATCTCTGATCAACACAATAGGAACATCTCTGTCTTTTCTTCCCCCTCTGAGAATAGCACATCCCTGTATAGGAATGTCTCTGCACAGCCAAATGAAGTGTGACTGTAGCACACATGAGCACATTTGCACTAATATTAATCTAGAAGTAAAACCCCAGATATTGCAGGAGGGCCCTCTGCATGCAGCATCACCTCTAGGATAGCTCTGCTGAGGATCCAGTAAATCACCTGATAAATATTTTAGCTGCTAATCCAGCTCAAGGTCTGTAGTCACAGCTGTGGTTATAGATGCTGGCCAGTTCACAGCTGGCAGCACAAGCATGCCAGAGAGAAACCATACCGTCATGTCATGTTGTTACTTAGATATAGCATGAATACTTTCTGCACGTGCTTGTCTCTGATTAATGTGTTCAAAGCTTTTTAGCATGTCTCCAATCTGTTTCTGAACCTTAATTAGGAATTAAACCTGGGGTCCCTTAGAGCTGCTGGGATCTCCATGTGACTTTCCTTCTGGAGGCACAAAAGCATAAAAGTCTCTGTCATTGCTGTCTCAACATTTTTGTTAATTCAGTGTTAGTCTGGGCTTTCAAAGCCATTAGGAGGAAAGCATGTACTGTTTGTCTACTAGAGCTGTTGGGTATATTTATTAAGTAAAAACATAGACTTTCTAAAGAAATTTTCTAGCTACAAAAAAAATATAGATATCATATTTGAAAGATAATATATCTGGTACTATATATTATCTGCTGGTGACTTTTTGAGAGTATGTATGGACTAGAAAGAGATTTTTTGTGTTTTATTTATAATAAACTGCCAACTTTCCAATAATAGCAGTGATCTCATCAGAAGTGAAACAATATGTTCCAATAGACCAAATTCCTCTGGACAAAGTGTGGGGAAAGGAACAGTTTTCAAACAAACCTGTCTGATTTTCAAAGAGGAACATTGCTAAACTTTTGTTTAAAATAAATGCAAATCCAAAACATCAACCTGAAGTTCTTCAAAATGTAGGAAAACTACAGAGGCCATGTATTTCAACTGCCACAATGTCTGCACAATGTCAGCTACATGACCTTACTTGTGAGAATTCATGTAGCACCTTGTGTGGAAGAAGACACTGCAATTTAAGCTGCTGCAGAAGTAAATTTAAAATGATATGTTTACAAGTACTTTTCTGATTCACATACCCACAGACATATGCACTGACATGCCGAAAGTACTGTGACACTCACAATGATAACACACCTCAGAAATGTCCCCAAAATACAATTAAAGAATGACCGTATAATAAAGCAGCTTCTAGTAAAGATTATACCACTCTAATGAAAACCACATTTGAAACACCATGAGTGACTCTGCAAAGAACCGGGGCGTTATGTACCAAATGGGTACAATACCTACGTGTCATTTATCGCAAAATACTTGCATGTAGAGTAGCAATATAACAAAAATACAGCACCTCAAAGAAAAAAGGTTTTTGGTAAACAATGTCAAAGCCGTGAGTGCACTAATAGGCCTTAACTGCCCTGAGCATCCTCAGCTGGGGCCTCCTCTGAACTCCATATAAACTCAGGCAGGGCCCTGATGGAGCCCTGTTCCTGAGGGGCTCTGTGGTTTCCCTGGATGGACTGTGGCCCAGGTGGTCACCAGACTGTGGCTCTCACCTGCCTGCTCTGCTTGCCCACTGCTGGTGCTGTGGGATGGTGCCATGTTGGTGAGGCCACTGGCCTGGCTTGTGGTTCACCTCCTGGCTTGCTTTCCCTTTTTCCTGAGGGAACAGCCCTGCTATTGCTGCTTCCTTGTGTATAAACAGTGCTCTAGCCTCGGTGTTTTGGTGTTGTTTTTTTTTAAATGTATATGGGGCCCAGTATCTGGGAGTGTGAATTCACCCAGTGTATAACGACTCTAGAAGCTGTATGGTAAAAGTAATGGTTGCCTGCTTTTTAGCAGGTTACTTTCCCTCTGTAAAATGCAGAGGTAGCAACAGAGGTGATAACAGGTCTCCATCAGGAAGTCAAGGCTGGAAAAGGGGAGGCTTTCATATCATCTGGAAGGAGTGGAAAAATAATTTGGCATGGATCAGAAAAGATAGCAATAGTTGCTATAAAGTTTAATGTAATTTATGCAGGAGAAGTTTTACAGTTGCTCGTTGTGGGCTATTAGGCACAAAAGAGTGTGCAAATGAGCAGATCAAAGAAGCAGGTTTTGCTCTACTTCCAAGGACTAAACTAACTTTTTCTGGGATGATGGGAGATATTGTCAGTGACTCAATACTATTTATATTTCCTTTACAAGATATTAAAAGGTTTTCTTATGCTATTTATAGTGTTAAAATTAATATAGTCTTATCTGATATATACTAAAGCTTATATTCATTGAAGGATAGGTTAAAATAAAGACAGATAACTTTGATAAACCTAATTCTTATCTAATGGCCTCTCAGGGGAAAGAAGAAAAAGCTGAAAACTTATTTCAGTGCTGGAGCTCAGATCTCAAATATATGATTGCTATCTTGATTTCCGCAGTTACTTGATCAAGGCAATTTCTGTGAAAAAGGTATGCTATTCTAGAAACTTCAAGTATTCTCGAGTGTTAAATGGTAACAGGAGGATGGCTATGGGTTATTTTTCACAGAAACCTTGTGTACATCTGTGTGCATCTCATGTTAGAAATCAGACTATTTCTTCTACTCCTCTGTTTTTTAAACTTAAAGGATGTCATGCCCATTCGCTCATAGGTGGAGCAGGGAAACTGCTTTTTTATGTGTAAACAAACTTGGACAGAGTACCAGTTGTTGGTTATTGACTGTAAAATCTAAGCCTCAGATTAAAGATGCCTTTAATTGTACATGAAGGAAGCTTTTTAGGTTGGAAATATGGAACATGGATCATTTTGGTCCAATAGTGAATTAGACAATAACTGATGCTTTAATGTTCACATCTCCACCTTCAAATATTGATTTCATGTAAAAGTTGGCACATTATAGTAAATGGTGTTTTTTGAAAATGTTTGCTAAAATAAAGCAATATCCATTTTTATGCATGTTTTCTTTTGTTTTAATTCTGGCTTTTGTTTGGCAAATTTGTTCTAGTAAGTTTTTTTGCTTCTGACTTTAAGGCCTTAATAGGACCCTTCTCTTTCCAGAAAAAGGATATTGAAAGGCCTGGGTAAAGACAGCATAAAGGTAGTATGACAAAGTGACAAATTAAGTATCTTCATATAGAAATTAATGACAAAGGGTCTGCTTTGCTGATGTGATGTCTTGTAGGGTGACTCATTCTGAAAGCCCTGTATCTTTCTACCTTGAGCCTGCAGCCCCTCTCTGGTTCCCCTGCAGGCTGCCTGCACCAAGGAGTTCAGGAATTGTGTAGTCTCCATCAGGCGTACCCCTGTCTGTATTCTACTACCCCATTTTCAGTTCAGTCAGGTATTACAATTGGAATGTAGATTAAGATTTTGTTGCTATTTCTTTGCCAAATAACACCTCACATATTTGCTTTTCAAAGCTTTTATCAGCAAGAAGTTACTATAATATGCTCGATAACTTCTGCAGTGCTGACAGTAGCAACAATACTCTTCCCCCTAGCACCCTTCTTCCCCCCCAGCCCAAGAACTTGACATCTCTAACAGTTGTTTCTACACTGTTGTGATAGATTGAAATAGTTTTGTGTGCTCTCAGCTATATGCCGGGTATATACCCTGGGGCAGGAGGGGTCAAGTGTGGTAGGAGAGAGACCCTGAGGCAGGTTTGAGGAAGAAGGGTGCAGAGGCTGGAAGAGCTTTAGGCTGGTGAGCTGCAGCTCTGAGCTAGGAGCTGCAGTGCATGCAGAAGATAGGCAGTTAGACAGGACTCTCAAGAATGGAAAGAACCACCTAGAGACCCAAGGGCACTTAGGTGGAATTTGCTGCAGCTCAGTCAGTTAACTGAAACAAACATTGGAAGCAAGGAGCTGCACTGTAAAGACAATGGCTGGAAAAGAGTTCCTTGTTAACACTTTTATTTCTGTGCTGTCTTCCATAGTTAATTAAATGTTTTTCTATTTAATAAGTTAATTATCCCAGACTATACAGAAATATAGTTCAGCCTTCTAGATATTCAAAGCCTTTTGATTTTGATTAGGTTGTTACAGGAGACCATCTTGGCAGATTCATTTCAAAGAGTTGGCCAAACTGGGTTCAATTATAGAATCATAGAATTGTCTAGGGTGGAAGGGACCTTTAAGATCATCGCATCCAACCATCAACCTAACACTGCCAACACCACTACTAAACCATGTCCCTAAGCAGCACATCTACCAGTGCTGCTGCTATCACAAAGGTTAAATCCTTTTACCCACCAGTGCCCAGTGCAAGAGTCGGGCTTCCTTCCAATGGATGCCCCATGAGTAGGCATGCAGAAGACTGATCTGTGCCAGCAGGGCCCCTACTCTGGATGATCCAAGGCCTTGGATTGTGAGGTGCGTGCAGTGCTAAGCACACCTTTCCCACAGCCAGGTGGTCACTGGATGGTCTGGACCAGCACAGCATGTTGCCCGTGTACCAACAACATGTGTAGCTAAACTGACCAAAACCAGATACCTGTAAATAAGGTAGTCAACTCACTCAATAGGATATTAGCAACTGTGAAGACAGGTACGGAAGGAGCAACTGGGTACAAGAAGTGTATGAAGGGACTGCATTTATATTCCCTGTTAGCAGAGGTTCTAAATACTGAATTACCTATCTAATNCTTCCTTGTGTATAAACAGTGCTCTAGCCTTGGTGTTTTGGTGTTGTTTTTTTTTAAATGAATACGGGGCCCAGTATCTGGGGGTGTGAATTCACCCAGTGTATAACGACTCTAGAAGCTGTATGGTAAAAGTAATGGTTGCCTGCTTTTTAGCAGGTTACTTTCCCTCTGTAAAATGCAGAGGTAGCAACAGAGGTGATAACAGGTCTCCATCAGGAAGTCAAGGCTGGAAAAGGGGAGGCTTTCATATCATCTGGAAGGAGTGGAAAAATAATTTGGCATGGATCAGAAAAGATAGCAATAGTTGCTATAAAGTTTAATGTAATTTATGCAGGAGAAGTTTTACAGTTGCTCGTTGTGGGCTATTAGGCACAAAAGAGTGTGCAAATGAGCAGATCAAAGAAGCAGGTTTTGCTCTACTTCCAAGGACTAAACTAACTTTTTCTGGGATGATGGGAGATATTGTCAGTGACTCAATACTATTTATATTTCCTTTACAAGATATTAAAAGGTTTTCTTATGCTATTTATAGTGTTAAAATTAATATAGTCTTATCTGATATATACTAAAGCTTATATTCATTGAAGGATAGGTTAAAATAAAGACAGATAACTTTGATAAACCTAATTCTTATCTAATGGCCTCTCAGGGGAAAGAAGAAAAAGCTGAAAACTTATTTCAGTGCTGGAGCTCAGATCTCAAATATATGATTGCTATCTTGATTTCCACAGTTACTTGATCAAGGCAATTTCTGTGAAAAAGGTATGCTATTCTAGAAACTTCAAGTATTCTCGAGTGTTAAATGGTAACAGGAGGATGGCTATGGGTTATTTTTCACAGAAACCTTGTGTACATCTGTGTGCATCTCATGTTAGAAATCAGACTATTTCTTCTACTCCTCTGTTTTTTAAACTTAAAGGATGTCATGCCCATTCGCTCATAGGTGGAGCAGGGAAACTGCTTTTTTATGTGTAAACAAACTTGGACAGAGTACCAGTTGTTGGTTATTGACTGTAAAATCTAAGCCTCAGATTAAAGATGCCTTTAATTGTACATGAAGGAAGCTTTTTAGGTTGGAAATATGGAACATGGATCATTTTGGTCCAATAGTGAATTAGACAATAACTGATGCTTTAACGTTCACATCTCCACCTTCAAGTATTGATTTCATGTAAAAGTTGGCACAGGTTCTAAATACTGAATTACCTATCTAACTGTCTGATTGTTCTTTTCAGCTAATCAGAATTATTTGCTGAATCTTCACTATCTCTGCTATGTAAAATTGACCAAATACAAGGAATAAAAGCAAAGCAATTCCCTCTCACTGAGAAAGAAGCATTGTGTAACTTCCCATATATTCTAAACACAATAAAACTTTTAATTTAGAAGAGGAGGAGAGTAGGTATCTGAAGCCTGGCCTTCACAATGTCTGAGGCTGTGGCATGTAACAAATGTTACCTCAGTTAGTCTGCTGTAGTTGTATGTTATGAATATCCATTATTCTGATGGCCATTTCATCCAACATGAACATGAACAAAAGTAATGATGCAAAATGGCATGAATGATACACTGAACTCAAAAGAGCAAGAAACACAGGACAGATGTGTCTTCTTAAATATCTCCGTGTAGTGGAACATTTTACATGCAATGCTAACTTGTAGTTTGGGGATTTCTGGAGATGATCACTGTCCTTGTATAAAGCCTACTGTAATATTTGTATTGGATGTTCATATGCCATGGTTTAAGAATTTGAAGTTTTCCATTTGAATTTCCTTGACTTTGTGATGTATGTCATTCTGAATGCTATTTAAACACTGTTGTTGGCAGTATTTTCCTTCTTGCAAAGACTAGAGTATGTTCCTTTGCATGTCTTGGAAAATGAAGGCAAAAGAACAAGGTAATTATGTTCAAAACTGTTTTCTTAAGCTATTTTAAACAGAAAAATTAAACAGTTTAATGCCTTTGCATTACTTGGCTTTCTTTCAATGACCTGTAGCAGTCAACAAAGCAAATTAAAGTGGAAAAGGATTGTACTTTTGTAACATAATTGTAATACAACCTTGTAGTAAGCTATTAACAAAAATAAATTTACAACCCAAGCCTAGAGAAGCTGTTATGCAGTTAATATTTTGCATTTAAAATTGTATAGATTTAAACATTGTATGAAAGTATTAAAAAATGTTCCAATTTTTTCCTCAGTTTTGGTGGAAATCTATCATTTGTTAACTCATGTTTCAACTATGATAAAGTTGAAAATCTGTACTTTTACCCTGAAACACAATATGGTAACATTTTAAGAACGAAAAAGGGATTTTTCACTTTCATAGGAACAAAACAAATGTAGGAAAAAGCTTTGTATTTTTACTTCCATGTAAGAGCTGTACACACAGATGAAAAATACTGGAGCAGAGGGCATAGTAGTTAGTGCGTTGTGAACTGGATGTACTTTTGGTGTGTGAAAAACATTTCATTTCACATTGCATTGTGGAAAAACACTGTGCTCTTGATTTCTCATGTTTTGTCTTCCGACAGTGCTCATTCCTATTCAAGCTATGTCCATTAATTGAACTTCAGTTGAGGAAAACATTTTTTGCAATTCTGTTGTAGGTCTAAAGAACAACATTTCTATAAAGAAAGGTGAAAAAGACAGAAAGTTTAACTAGTTTACAAATTGTTCTAGTCCCTAGATGTTTGAATTTTCATACATCACCCTGCTGTCTGAATGCAAGGCCAATGGACTGAAGCTTTCCACTTCAACTTCCTTGATTCTGTAGTATTTGTCTCATTCTGATTGTTACTGATGAATAATTCTTCTAACATATTTTGAGCTAGCAAGAAATGTGTTTAATGTGACTATCCTCTGTAACACCTACTGCCTATTATAGTAAGGTGATATTGTGAAGCAGAAAGATGGTTCGCTTTCTTCTGGCATCAGTCAGAATCTCTGTAATTTAATAGTGTATAAGGACAAAGGATGGCCATCCACACCGGCCAGAAGAGCTGGTACTTATTGTTAATCTGTCTTTTAGGTTTCTTTAGCAGATTCTTTTAATCTCTGCAACATTTTGGAAGTATACAGTATTGTAAAACTAAAACTACTGCAATATTTTCATTCAGAATAAGAGTACCATCATAAAACAACCCCCAAAATGATTCCAAGATTCTGTTATTTGATTACTTCAAGTACTCTTTCTGAATATAGAATACATGTAACAAAATTAAACTTTGTGGATTTTTCAATTTTCTAAAGCAATAAAAACCCTGGCCGATGACATACACTCTCACAAATTGCAATCACAGCCAGACAAATGAAGCTAAAAAGTTTGGTTTCTAGAATTCATTCTGGGGCTAATATACTCAAATTAATATAAAATATTTGGAAAGTATTTATTTGGCACGAAAGAATGGATATGACTTTTCTCCCTGTGTAAATAAAAATGTCAGTCCCGATTAGGCCTTACCTTGTTTCTTGAATTGATACTTATCACTGTAAAATATCACTGATTTCTACTATACAGTGTTTAAATTAATAGACTAGAAATAAATTGCTATAGAACTACATTCTGCATTTCTTCAAGTTTCTAGAGTTGTTTTCAATGTCTGCATGCACAGACTTAATGAAAACTTTGTTAAAAAGTGTTTGAGAAGTCTTCCAGTGATAACAAAGAGCTGATAATAGGGAATAGTTCAGAATAGCAAACATAAAAGTGATGTTTATCATCTGGATTCTTAAAGGAGAAGAAATAACCTGCAGCTAGAGGCTCTTTTCAGCATGACAGCAGGTAGCCAGCCATAAAGCCAAGTTATTAAGCAGAGAGCATGATACCCTATAAGAACACTTCTTATGAATTAGGGAGAGAAAAATCCTGCCTCCCAGCAATCACAAAGGAAAAAATAAAATAGGGGGAACAGTTCAGAGCCTCCCAGAGGAAGAGGAATACTGGTGAGTGGATAAATACTGTTTACTATCCAGCACATGATGGAAAGTATAATAGCTGGGGCAGGCTGATTGGGTTAGGAAGGATTTGGGGAAGAGTTCTTAAGCAGTTGAGTCTGTGCTAGTTATAATTTTAAGGCAAACCCAGAAATATTACAGGAGTTGGTTGAGTCACAATTTATCTTTGTATGAATTGATACGATTAATGGCTATTGTCATGCAGCAAAGGAGGGTCTTCAATACTTATTCCCTATCTAACTTCTCAGTACTTGGTTCACTTAATCCTGTTGGGGTCATGATTTGACCCAAGGAAAGTTTTTTCCTGGAAAAAGGTATACCACTACTAAGTTATTTTTCATACTGTTTTGAAAAGAATGATTTCTCACAAGCAAGTGAAATGGTTTACAATCTGAATTGGGTTAAGATCTTTGTAGTTTCAGTTGGATTAAATATTTTAGGCTAGTTATCTAAGGAATCTTCATCTTTTGACCTTTTCCAGTTCTCCCACCTTGTCCTTTCCTTCTTACTTGAACCTTGGGCCAGTTCTAACCAAATTTGACAAGAATTGAAAATACTTTTTGGCTGTTATAAGTTTCACCAAAACAAATGTCTGAGGAGACAAATGTCAACAAATGTCTGAGGTAGGCAGTAGATGTTGGCTTTGGCAAGGCTTTCGACACTGTCTCCCACATCATCCTCACAGGCAAGCTTAGGAAGTGTGGGCTNCTTTGAATTCTATCTATCCTCTCCTTGTAGAGCAATATTAACACAAAACTATTACATTTCCCTCCAGCCTCCTTGTTTAAGCATAAAAGGCGGCAGTCTCATCAGCTCAGTTTTAGGAAGACTTGTTTTTGAATCTTAGTTTATTCTGCTGGTACCTGAGATACAGAGGTAACTTGATGCACATTTCTGTACTTGACTAAAAAAATGTTGTATTCCTAAAGAGTAAAAGCTTCAATAAGTCTTAGAAGCATCAGAATGAATCATGAGGTCTGCTGGAAGTTAGGAAGAGCCTGGAATGGCCATGAGTATCTGTGTGTATTTCATAGCTGCTTGGAGCAGCATCCTCCCCCTCTACTCTGCCCTGGTGAGGCCGCATCTGGAGTACTGCGTCCAGTTCTGGGCTCCCCAGTTCAAGAAAGACAGGGATCTGCTGGAGAGGGTCCAGCAAAGGGCTACGAAGATGATTAGGGGATTAGAACATCTCTCATATGAGGAAAGGCTTAGAGACTTGGGTCTCTTTAGTCTAAAGAAAAGAGGATTGAGGGGGGATCTCATTAACGCTTACAAATACTTAAAGGGAGGATGCCAGGGGGATGGGAGCAGTCTTTTTTTCAGTGGTGCCCATTGATAGGACGAGGGGTAATGGGCACAAGCTTGAACATAGGAAGTTCCATCTTAACATGAGGAGGAACTTCTTTACCTTGAGGGTAGTGGAGCACTGGAACAGGCTGCCCAGAGAGGTTGTGGAGTCTCCCACTCTGGAGACATTCAAAACCCGCCTGGACGCTGTCCTGTGCAACCTGTTGTAGGTGACCCTGCTCTGGCGGGGGGATTGGACTAGATGATCTCCAGAGGTCCCTTCCAACCCTGACTATTCTGTGATTCTGTGACAAAATAACTGTGTTGCAATATGAGTGTCCAGTCACATTCCTGCAAGAAACTCTGCTTTTCAGTCTGTGTTTTCTTCCTTCTTTTCAAGACTGACTATAGTAGGTATCAAGGTCTCCTTGACAGAGTCTATAAAAGATGTCAAGTGAGAAATACATTCCCCCGCCTACCTTCCTTGACCATGTGGTTTTTATAAACTCTTCTAGGAGTTTTGCTTCAGGAAGGACAATACCAATTGCAAAAAAACCTCATCCTTTTCCCTTCTACTTAAATAAAAAAGAAAACCCAAACATGCAATAAAGTGCCCTGGAAGGACTACATGCAACTAAACAGTATCTGTATTTTGACTGGATTAAGTAGCATATTTCATTGGCTGAAAAATTTTGAGTAAAGTTAGTTTAGGCATTTCTGTATCCATTATGATGTAGCTAGCAGATCTGTTTTTTTATTGAAATTCCATCATTTCCTTCCACAGAAGAATTATCAAAGACAGCTGCCCTTTATTTCTTCGTATCATGTGTATGAATTTTTTCAAACACAAGGGACAAAAGGAAAAGTGGCTATTTCTGTAAGAAAAATCTGCCCTAGGAAAGATACTTATTTCTCTCTATAGTTAGTTGTACTTTTTTTCCTTCCCTGCAGTCCATTAGATCCTCATGATCTGGGTGTTGTTTACATGGTATCTTGACGTACTTTGGAAAATCTCGGGATTCCTTTTGGAACCACAACACAATGGCAGTTTACACAATCTTCTCAAATTCCCCTAGTATGTTTCTCCTGGGCTCTTCCTTGGGATTATAGCTGTCAAGAAAATCACCTGGAGAGCAGGGAGGAGTATGGGGTTGGTTTGTTTCGGGTTTAAAGAAAAAATATCTTGGCATGTCTCCCAGCTAGTTCACATCACTCATTTAAAAACCTAAAAAAAATAATCCCATGTCCATTTGTTTCAAGTTATACAGAACCAATTTCAGAAATCTAAGCAGGGATCATGCCCATACCCAGAAAGCATTGTCTGTATTTAGTTCAGTTGTGCACTGAAGTAGAGCTATTCCACCTCTGCTCTACAGTAACCTTTACTTTTCAGAGTCCAGTATAATAACATACGTCAAGCAATGGGGAAAAAATATCCAGGGAATATTAGATATGGAACAGAGGCATNATACGTCAAGCAATGGGGAAAAAATATCCAAACCACAACTTGGTATCTCAGGGAATATTAGATATGGAACAGAGGCACGAGTATTTTCCTTGGAATTTATTAAGAAATGTCAATACAATGTTGTGTTGTCTTTTCCAGCAATGTCCTTCAAAGCAGAGGTTGTTTCTTTGCTTTCTTTTCCTCTGCTATTGGACATGGCTTTCTCTTTCTACTGGGATAGAGAGATTTGAACAAGTCTAATGCTTGTTCCAAAAGGGACAGGTCCATAATATCTGAAGAAAGAAGCATTTTACTGGCCCCAAATCTTGTTTGCAACAACAGGATGCAGTATTACAAGCAACAATTCCCACCATGAATAACAAACATAATTTAGATTACTGCATAACAGCACAATATGCATCAATAGATAACTTGCCTTTGTTTATTTGCTATATGAGCAAAGGCAGTCCACATGTTGAACTGCCATATCCAGTCTTTTCTCCAGTGTGTAAGTAGGTGGAAGAATAAGATTTTTTTTTCCCATTAAGAACTTAGTAATATAGAAAAATCACGCTACCAGACACCAGTTACTTATCGTTGTATCATGCCTGACTGATGGGTTTTATTTTACTACCATCAGCTTAGAGATGAGGTGAGATAAATTTAGGAGAGACATGGGAACTCTCTCGTTTTGGTGTCATGTGCCTACCAAGACTACCCTTGAGAGGCTAATGAGGTTAATTCACAGCAAGGTGTAACAGTATCTTAGCAATTATCTTTAAAAAGGTTTGCTACCTCTTTGCTCTGAATTTGTAATGAAAGTAATCTGCCAACTCCCAGAGACAGGTAAACAACTTGTACACAAATTGATTAGCAGTTGGGAGATGGTCCCTCCTAGAATAAACAGATGAATGAGTTTTGTTTCCATGTATTAATTAAGTTAATGACAGCCATTTTGTATGCAGGATTTTCACTTCTTTGACACTGTGTAGACTGCTTGCTTCAGTTCTCTTGCTGAGAGAGAAAGTAAACAAGCGATTATCCAGAGCAACTGTCATCCTTCAGGCTTTCAGTAGATTACCAACATCATATGGAATATGAAACCTTCCCTGGTAAAGGCTCATCAAACAAGTCAGAAAAGGCTGTGAAGTATTCCTGCAGGCAGGTTCACTGAGCAGATAATCCAATTTGCTTGTCTTCTGCTCTCTTTGTACCACCCTGTCATCCTGCTGAACCACTTCTTGAGAATTCACCTGCACTTTGCTGTACTTAGTTTCTCTGAGGATGTCCTATAGCAGAGGCAGTAGTGCTGTATCAACTCCAGTGACTTAAAAATAAGCGATATGGGCTTGAAAAGGAGTTCAGGTAAGAGAGGAGTCAGTATTTTTACTCACGGTAACATTTGCTGTGTTTGTTTTGGAAGTGACTTGGAATAGGATCTTGACTTTTTGGAGTTCTCTTGTTTGATAGACAGGTTTTAGTGAAAGAAATGATTAGACATTATCACACTAGCTGGGCATCATCATAGTAAGATTAACATGGGACATATTTTTGCATTGTAAAGATAGTCTGCAAGTCTGCATTTCAGAAATATATTCAATCCTTTAACAGTGTATATCATAATTTGTAAACTTTCTCTTATTTCTTGATCTTTGGAAGTTGTGCTAATACTGCAACTGGTGAACGTAATTTGAGCAGTAGAAAAAAAAAGCTATTTTAAGACTAGGACACTAGGAAGTGAATCACTTAAATAAAATGAGAGATAAAGTATTAAGACATATATTTTGCAGCCTGCGCAACGATAATCTAAAATTAACACATAGCCTTCTATTTGCATGAAATTTAGGGAAAAAAAGGAAGACATACTTTTAAGAAATGCATAATAGTGAATGCATTTTGTATGCAAATTTACAACACATGTCTCTGTTGAAGTTAAGTGTGGCTTTAATCAGTTTCACAGTGGTGGAAGTATCATTCAAATTAGAGTTTATGCATGGTGCAGTTGGCTTTCAAGGAACGTCCAGTCTATTCTGCAATCATATAATGAAAAGGGCCATGACCTCATCCGTGCTTTGAACCTTCTGATGTATTTTAAGATGTTTTGCACTCTGAGGTGAAGTAGTAGATTCTAATACCATTAAATGCACTGACTTTCTCCTGTTGCCAAGCTGGAGAGGAGAGACCTATTTCTGCAGGCGTTTTTTTCCCAAGGGCCTCTCTTAATGCAACTTTTTACCTGGTTTCCATTTTGCAACATAGGAAAAACAACGTTTTGTATCTGTTTTGATAGTCAGGACATTCAAATATAATCATGTAAAAAGAAAGGTGTATTTTGAAGTTACAGAATCTTTAGTTACAGAATATAACCAAATGATCTGATGAGCTGTACATATAGTGTATTAATATTTCTTTATAATTAGATTATTTTATTTTTCACAAAGAATTTGCTTTAATAGAAAATGGTTGAACCCCTATGAAAATGGTCCACACACAAAACTTTCTGATTTTCTCGTTTATTCAAGATTATTTTTAATCAGGTTTTAAAGGTTTTTAAATAGTGTGGTTTATATTCTTTACCTCACATCGGACTGGGAAGGGGAGAATTGTTTTCTTTTCAGTCTGCAAACACATCTGAAATGAGGAATAAAGTCCAATCAGTTTCCTTCTAAAAAATATTACTTCTAGTATTCGGTGCTGCTGCCAACAAAATTAAGGGCCAAAGTTCTTTTCTATTAAACTAATCTTGCAGTATTTGAACTGTGAACAATGCACGCAATTTTCTGATTGCTTATTTTTTTAAGTGCAGAGAAAAACTTTTCTATTAGCATACGTTGATCACCAGGTTCTATAAAAAGGTAAAATTAATAATTTTATTCCAACAATGCCCTGTTTTTTAAATTATTAGAACGTCACTGGACTTTTTTTAGTTCTAATCCTAAATCAAATGCAAAAAGGTACAGTGCAACTCGCATTTGGGCAGTCGTACACATTTAGAGAGAATTGCCAGATGTTTCTAGCATACCCTTATCTAATCTGTAATGCTTTCAATACATTCAACTGAAGATCCAAAGACCTTTAATCCTTACCGTGCTCACATTTTATTGTCGCAAGGATTCTTCTCTTGCTTCCTCTGTAACCCCACAATTGAACACCAATCTGAATGACAGCCTCATTATTTCAAGTTTGTTGCAGGACACAAAATCAAACTCAGAGTTATAATGGAATACATGTCCAGCAATAAATTTTGTCCCAGTTAGTAACAAATGCTAAGATAATGCGATAGAATGCTACTAGTCAATTCACTGTAAGCTGTAGTCTTAAGTCAGATTTGGTCTTAAAGGTCAGCTTCCTACAGCAGTTAACTTTACTAGTTCTTAGAAGTAACCAGTATTATACAGAAAGTTCAATTAAAAATCCACTGCAACTGAGTCTGTCAACTTTCAAACACTTCAAATAATTTTAAATATGAAAGATGGCTTTTTTCCTACCTCTGTTACTTCTTCCTTTCCTATGAATTTTTATGTGCTATCAATTTAAAAAAGAGGAAATTATGTGATATTGCCTTTTTTTTTTCTCTGAGCGGCAGTATCCTTGCACAGATTAACAAACATCTTGCTATTTCTGTTGTTTTAATGCAAACCAAGTTATATAGGGAAAAAATAAAATAATGATCATCTGTTTTGATAAAATAATCTAATCCTGCTTTCTTTTCTAAATGTACACTTTACGCTTCAAGGATGGAATACATATTTTTTCAGACTCATGTTTCGAACAGTCTAAGTGTTTTGTTTTGTTTTGTTTTTTAGCAGAATGCTCCCACTTACATTCATTATCAGATGTTCCTCAACAGAACTGACTGGAAGACTATATTTATTTGATACAACAAACTAGTTTGAAAAGGTCTTATCCATCCATGGGGATCAATCCAGGCTACTTATTTCTTAATATATGTTTTAATTAATGTTTCTTAACCCAGGACATCAAAGCACCTCTAACTTAAACAGCTGACTTGCAACTGTGGTCTTCTTTATTCTGGAATTTTTACTTTTTTTCTAACAAAAATATTTTTGCAGCAAAGTAAATCTCCTCTTTCTGAAAACAGCTGTTTAAACTTGTGATTCTGTGCACTTTGTGTCTGTTTTGCTACACTTTGGTTAAATGTTAAAAGTTTCTTTTGGAAACGAATACACAGACCTAAGCAGTATTTTTGACTGCTATTGATGTTAACTTTCTTCAAACTTGAATCTTTAAAGCCACTCTGCTTCTCATGTTCCCTTTTTCCCTATTATTATTTTTATAATGCTTTTTTCTCTTTGCCATAGAAGAAAAATAAACAGGCAACAGAACCTCTCTGTTCTGCTGCTCATATGCTGAACACATACGGTCTTTATGCATTATGACTGGGACATAAAATCCAGCTGGTGTTGATTTCAATAAGGAGACATTAATCAACCATCCTTCCTCTTCAATATAATGGCAAAAGAACGCTCCCAATTGTATTGACACTGAAGATGTCTCAAAAAAAAATGAAACTGTAATAAGATGGCAAAAATAGCTGTGCCTTTATGAATGCATTTTTTAAATGCATAAACTTTTAACAATTGAATGTTCTTTGGCATTGTCTAGCGTAGAAAGATTCATGACGAAGAGACATGCAGTGATATGTGATGCATGCTGATAAAAAGCTCTCGTATAAAAGTAGAGATATAAAAAGAAGATTTGGCTTCACATACGCTAGTATAATTTTTTCTCGTGAAAGTCATACTAACCTATAACGTTTCTTCCCTCTTGCTCTCCTTTTTAAATTATTTTGTAAGGTAAGGTCACAATTTCAAAAATTCGGACTAGATGAAGAATGAGAAACAACTGTGGGAAACAAAAATGAAATAGCAGGGTACATGCTAAGTGATCTTTTGGGTCTTTTCAGTATCTAATTCCAGAATCTAGCTTACAACAATGTTGTAACATCACAACTATGTTTGGGTACAGCATAAAAAGCAAGATTAGTACAAGTAAAACTATTAAGAACAGGTATGTCACTTAACTGTGGTAGGTTAATGTTCTCATCTCAAACACTTTTTTTTTTTTTTTAATGAGATGGATTAATGATTGTCAGGGAGGGAAGCATCAGTTCATTTTGCTGCTGAAGTAGAGATATTTCCTGTAGTAAACTCTGACAGTAAACAGTCAATGCATAAACCATAAGTAAAGTATGTCTCAGAGCTTGTAAATTCAGTTGGTTTTATTGTCTCCTCCCTTCTTTGGGTCATCTGTTACCCCACTTGTCACTATTTTCTCTTCCTTTTCCTAACAGTTTCCTTTTTTTCAGTCCTCTCCACTCTGTCTGGTTTTTTTATATATATATACTTCCATAAAAATTCCTTTCTATCCACCCTAAGCTTGTGGATATGTGGGCTTGCTAGAATCCATTTATTGCTGGCTGCATTGTTTTCGTCTTTTCCTTTCATTTTTATCCTCATCAGCTATGAATAATGGCAAGCGGCTTTCTTTATTCTATTTGCTGGTATATAGCATGAACAGATTTCAAACTACAAGAGTGTAACCAAACACAGCAATAAGTGGCTGAAAGAAAATGATGTTGATTTACTTTCTGCTCCTATTTCACCAAAAGCAAGGATTTTCATTTTTGTTACTTTTTCCTTATTGGTTCCCCAGATCTCAGTGTATTTTGCAGTTTTGTTCTTTATGTCTTTGGGATTTTTAAACTCAAAGTAATTAATTTTCAAATACCTACACGAGTTAATTCTTGAGTTAATCTGGTTAGTTAATTCTTGCTGTATTTCTATAGAACTGGAAAATTACGTAAGTAAAATGCTTCCAATTCTTCTATTGATATGTATTTGACATGAGAAAGGAGTTCAAGACTTAAGTCCCAAACTTTTCTTTGAAAATTTAGCTCTTTGGAGATGCTGAATAGTTCTTTTGAAGTAACAGTATATGCTTGCTGGATTTTTTTAGAAGTTTATAAAGAATGTTAAAATTTGCTTTAAAAGTAAAATTTATATGCTATGAATTCTCTAAAATAAACATAACTAATTGGGGGCATACACTGAGAAACAGTAATTCTAAGGAGACAGGAACTAATTAAATTCTCCAAAATGTCATATTAATGATTAGAAGAGATTTTTGGCTGAAAAGAACAAAGTTGTTAGAAAGCAAGCTCTTCATACCTTAATTTATCGTTCTAAACCTAAAAATAATCTTCTAAGTCCCACTCGTTTGAATAGAACAACTTACGTCATCGACATTGAAGCTAATACTAAGAAAACTGTTCATTTGTATTTCATGCAGAGAAGCCAGTGCTGTGTTCCTTAGGCAACTGTTGACCAAAGGGTGGTATCAGTTAGACCAGGATAATTCCAAAACTGGAGTAATTTCCTTTTTGTGAAAGAGGTAAATAAATATCCCACTGTACAATGTGATTCCACCCTATGATTTCTGTTAACCTACAGCTGATTTAAGCAGCTCCTGCAATTTTAGTCTGTTCCTTGCCTGTCCCTCAGTCTCTCCCCGTTGCAGTTTGCTCTCTTCAATTGTCCTAATTGGTCATTTTTAAGACCCCCCTTCTCAAATACGTAAGTGAAAAAGCAAAAATGAACCCTGTATTTCTAGGTTTTTCTCTTCAACACAGAAAATCTGTATGTAACCTTGTAAAGAGGCCACACAAACAGCTCAGCATAACCAAAGGTGAGGGAGCAAGTGTTCAAGGGTGAAGAAGGGCAGTAATCCTTTAAAATGTTTTTGCAATCAGGAATTATCATAGGAATCATATAATTTTCTCTGAGCCTTTGTGCATAACTTAAAATTACAGCCAAGCAGCCTTTACTGGGGGAGTTTCACTTTGTTTTGTTTCCTTTCATTTCTCACATTAATACAGGAAAAATGTATCCATGTGGTATCCATTTCAGCATTATTTACTATAACTAATCCCAAGCGTGCAATACTTCCAGCTAATGAGCAATATAGATTAAAGGCAGATGTTTGCTGTAACCATGAAGCTGGCATTCATCTCATAGCAACATGTTTAATCTGAGCTGTATGTTTACTTCTTGCTCTGTTGGTTGTCAAGTAGTTGTAGTTCTCTTCTGTTGTAGTTTAAATAAAAAAAAAAAAAGAAAAAAAAGAGGCCTCCATCAGACATATAGAAAATGGAAACTGGTAGTGTTCACCAGTGTTTCATGCATGAGCAGTGAACACAAGGAGGTATGATTGTCCAGAAGCTACTTGAGGTTGCAAGTTAACAGGAATTTGATTTTGGACAAAACCATGATACTTGTAAAACTGAGGAACTGAGCTGACAAGTTTAACTTCAGAACCAGCTGAGCTCTTCCACTGCAACATTTGCACAGCAGAAGTTCCAACCCACCTCTCTGCTGTTTTAATTTGGGCATGATGTTGAGCACATGCTAGTCTTCTACAGCAAATTGAGAAGTGGGTATACGTGTCGCTGCTTGGAACAAATAGGTACTGAGTGACAGTTGTCTTTTTGTCTCTACTACTTCTTATATCTGACCACGTATGAGATGGTTTGGTGCTATGATCTTCACCCAGACATTAGCTCTATGCAATGTTGGATGCTTAGAAGTTGGACTGGTGTTGTGATGTGCAAGCACAAGATGGGGGGGGTAGGAACCCCAAACAAACAAGATATCAGAAAGGACTAACAAAAGAAGGATCAATATTTAATGATATCTAATAGAAGAATACAGAGTAAAATAAGTAAGAATAAAAGATTTTCTGCTCATTTAGAAAAGTGAGCCACAACAAACTAAAGGGAAAACACAGAACCGTTCTCAGATGAACAATTAGCAAAATTAAGTTATTTAATGAACAAAAGAAAAACAATTTATAAGTCATTGACACAAAAGGAATGATTCAGAATTATTTTAAGTTAGGGGCAGAAGCAGAGAGAGAAATTATTAGAGAAAAATACTCTAGGAGCAAATATTAAGAAAATACACTTTTAGGGAAGTTAATTTTATCTGCTGACATTGGTGAGTATGATTGTATTGCCCTAGTAGACATCCTTTAGCTTTATTAAGGTAGAGAAAAGAAATTGCAGTGGGATGGTAGGAGGTTTTCCCAGGGGCATTATTGCTTTGTATTGTTAATATTGGCCATATACTAATGTAAAATTACTTGACTCATTGGTACATTAGTTTTTCCTGAATATCAAATGCTTTGCCATTCTCAATGTCTCTGAAAGGATGTCTTCCTTCAGGGGGAACTAAGGAGCTTACAATAAAACAGGAAGAAAAATTATTAAGTTTAGGAAGATTAGTTAAGGTTCTTCATGTTCTCTTAGGCACAACGTGAAAAATTACTTCTGGCAGAATATTTTTAAGTAGGGAAGGACTAGAGACCTTATGGTAAATGGAGTAGGAAGTTCTAGATGATTTGTGCAAGGAGTAAGAAGATGGGAAGAAGAGCAGGGAGTTCTTCACCTGTAGGGAGTACGTAAGAAAGTTTAGGATGAAATGGGCAATTAGAGCAGAAAGCTCATATAGTAATGTTTGGCTTCAAGAAGATTGTTATGAATATAGCATGGCTGGGTTACCATGACATAAGGAGTTGCTGGTTCATGCAAGATGTGGCAATAGCAACGTACAAGTTTATTTGTAGACTGTTTGGAAATATGAGAACATATTTGCTCACACTTTCCTTTAGTAGCAAGACTAGCTTCAGAGCTGACATTTTTAAAGAGAAGAGATAAGGAAAATTAGGAAAGATTCAGCAGTAAATAAAAAAAAATATTATGTCTTTAGGACTGTGGTCTCATGTTGCATCCATCTCAATTGGTGGGGACACCCCTGGGGTGTTCCCTTCTGTTACTAAAACCTGAACCATCAGAGTGGGGAGGAAAGTGAAGATTCACCTGAAGCCACAGAACTGCTACATCCCACCCAAAAATTAGGGAAAAAAAACACAGCAGTGAGTGAAAAGTAGAAAGTGGGACAGCTCTACTCCAGAAAGAGAATGAAAAGTCAGTAGAATAAAATCCATCCAAGGAAAGGACAAATATATTAAGGAAAACAATTTGGCATTTCTTTTGGGAAATGGGAAGACAGTATTAAAGTAGAAAAAAAAGCAGTTTAGAAAAAACATTTTAAATGCCAAGTTGCAGTCATCTTTGTGTATTTCATCTAGGGTCTCTATGAAAACTTCATGCTGACTTTGAGATTGCTGAGAAGTATGCACAACTGACAAAGAGCATGCATGATTCTTACAAAAAATATTTGTATCTGGAGAGTATTGTCACTATCTTAAGTCAGTGTTAATTGTAGTTTCACTTTTTTTCACATTAATTTTGAAGGTGATCTTGACTCTTAGGTGGGAATAAAGGAAGGGAATCATAGTGCTGAATTGTTTGATTTGTTTCCACAGCTAAGACATGCCTTAGAAATTTTAAGTGACAGGCAGGAAAGGAGATTGAGAGCAGATGGGCATTTTATTGTTTTGATGTTTTCTTTAGTAACTTTGTTCCCAGTTTTGTAATTGAGACTGTTTGCTAGAACAAATTTGACGTTTTCTTTCTTGTTTATTGATGTGGATCGGATGGGCTACCCAGAGGTAGGTGTCCTAATAAGCAGTGAATACCAGAAATTCACTCTACCCACGTGTGTGGGAGTGTAAAAGTGTGTGTTTGTTACTCAGCTGCAAGGATCAATTTGTGACCTGATACCAGGAAGTATTAGCATGCAAAAATAAATGTACTTGCTAGGTGTTAACTAGGAAGAAACACATGGTTGGAGAAATACCTTATCATTACAGAAGGCTGATGACCGATTAGATATTACTAATGCCATTATCAAAATCAAAGTTTAACAAAGTCAAATTTTTTCCCTTCATGTCCTTATATGAAGGGAGGCTACAAGGTTGAGCACCCAGAAAAACAAATACCTGTTGTCTTTGATACGGCTATAATAAACTTCTGTGTTTTGCCCAGCAATGTGTTGCACTAGTGTAGTTCTGAGAACTGTTTGCTCTTTATTCAATGGATAAGCACCCATGACTTTTTTGAGAGTAATAAAATAATATCAACCATCACAAATCAGAACAGGTATTACTTTCAAAGGGATGCTTAGGCTCCATTTTGAGATGCGCTGAATGTTAAACAGTCACTAGGGGGATGTAGGAGTTCTGGATAAAGTTAGGGTTCATCCTGAATGCATTTTTATCACAGTAAATGCTGCTTCATCAATAGCAATTTTTGAACTTTTAGATAAAATATTGTACTCCATGTAATTATATGTAAACTTAAAATGCCCTTTCTATGGCTTTTCTTTTGAAAGCTCAGCTGGGCTTTTTGCCTGACCAGCTTCAGGTTAGTTTTAAGCAATAGCTGTTTCACAGATAGTCCCACATATGGTCCAAATTCTGGGAAATGTTTACTCCTTTAACTTACCGTTCTTTGTTTTCATGAAAAACATCTGAAGATCATTGTCACGAACAGAACTTTAAGAGCAATGCTAACTACATCCGGTAAGGGGAAGCTAGTTTTTAACCTCAACCTGTGGCAGACGGACAGCACTGACCAAGAGACTGCCTTGTCCGTAACTAAAGGCGGATCCGTGGGACTGCTGAAGGCATGGGCATGAAAGACCACGGTGTAGTTTTGTAAGAGTTACAATTCCAAGACAGACGATATGTATACTTGAGAGAGTTCAGTATGATATCAGTCATAGCTGGATTTTTAGACATATCTTCATTGTACAAGTTCCTTGTACTTGTTACTTTATTTTATATAATGCACTATTACCTTTTAGACACGAATTGAATTTTACTTGCAACATCAAAGTCCATTTACAAGCTGTCTACAGGCTTAGCTGTTTTTCATCCTAAAGCATAAAAAAAGATTACTATGAAAGGACAAACCCAGTAATAATGATGTGAAATATCTACCAAGAAAATGGGGAAAAAAAAAAAAAAAAGTCTGAGTTTGAAATGTTTGGCAGAGTATAACAGAAAAAATCTCATGGTCTGGTAGCTATGGAAATGTGTGAACTTGTGTCCGGTGAAAGCACATAAGACTTATGAATATGTTCATAAATCACATAAATCAATTGCCAACTAAGAAATAATTCTATAGTTCATTTCTCACTCCTGTAATTCAAGAATAGTATCTAAGAAGCTTAGAGGAAAACATGAAAGTTAATTCAAATATCGAAACAAGTCTGTTCAAAGTCTCTATTTGCAGATGCCAACTCAGGGGTTGGTTTTCAATTAAAAGGTGGTGTTCTGTTCTCCTCGCGTGAAGGTACCTGTTTATGCCAGCTCTGAAGAAGTCTGCGCCAGAATCTGGCAACCATCAATCCCAAACTCCATAGTGATGCTTACTCCTATTGTTTTACCTAAAACGATAAATTCATTGTCTGGATTTTACTGAGGATTCTTAGTCTTAGATGGAACAGCCACTGGAAGAGATTAATGGCACTTTCTGCTTTCCAGACATGTATATTCCAGGACAGAGGGTGTATATAAAAATATTTACAGTGTTGAACTTCTGTAAAAAAACACGTTTTTTCTATGAAAAATGAGTAAGCAAGAAATGTGTCATGATTCTGGTAGTATTAATGACCCATGATGGAGACAAGTGGTTTTAAAAATGATGGTACAGCTGACTACAAGAAAAGAGAGTTCATTTCTGCAGAACACAACTAATGTAGATAATTAATTACACTCCAGACTTTCAACTACATTGTAGTTGTAATTGGATGTTTATTCCCTCTCCTGCAGATCACAAATACATACTGTATACCAGGGCTTTATTTCTTTTCCAGTATTAGGTTCTTTGTTTCAATATTAACCCTGTGCTGTCTTCAGCTTTCATATCCTTCCTCTAGCCTTCTAACAGTATTGCCAAATTTCTTCTCTTTTTTAACTTTTCCGTTTTACATTATATGTGGAAAATAATCCAAAGGTTTTTGACATGCATATTAAATGCATGCATCACTTATATTGTCTTAGAGACATAAATCACAATCTTGGTGAGATGTATCTAATGTGAATAAGTAAAACTCTTCCTTAACTGCTCATGCATCTACAGCCAATCTTGCATACAGTAGAATGGAGTATTACATATGGAAAAGAAGTAAAGGAAAATAGAGGAAAGTCTCAGTTATGACAGATGCATATAAGATATTGATTTGCTCTTGATTAAAGGCCTCAAATAATTCTTGGATTTTGTGAGGCCTTGCCTAGGCTATTTTACTAAATAGCTTTGAAGATTTTAGTTTCCAATTTACCTGTTGATAGACGCTGTAGTGTTTATGTCAAGGGACTAGAGATTGTTCCAGAGCTCAGCCTACTTTCTAACATGTCATCTAAGAGAAACCCTAAAAGCAAAGGCTTTAAACAGATCTTTTTTTTTTCTATTTAGAGGTTTTATTCTTGTATAAATATTTTATGAAAATACTACAGTATTACTCTCTCTGAAATCCACAGGAAAAATCCTTGTGAGTTTAATGAGAGCCAACTTGAAATTTTACTTTGGTTTAGGCCCCCTTGAGTACATTTTTGTTGCACCGTTTTCAAATACTAGAGTTTTAAAAACTGATGTCCATGTGTAGTGTAGATGATAAGAGTAATGATTTCTTCTATTCTTTCTGTCTTGAGCTAATGGCACGGTTAGTTTTTAGGTTGTCTTATTGTTCTAGGTTTTTGTCATGAAGTAAGCTATTTTGACCATTTCAAGTAATTTCAGAAGTAGACATTCTGCCACACTTCAAAGGATAACTGGCTCAGAAAAAAAAAAGCAATGATATTAGCCATTTTTGCACTCTTGTTCTCTGCAAAGACCACTACATATTAGCCTTTTGTTTTTAATGACAATTCTCTATTTCTTCTTCCTTTTCTCAAAACTTTAGAGTGAAATGCCCAAAGTCTGTTTCTTTCTCTTGGCTTTGTAGATGCAAGGTATATAATCAGCATTAGTCTGTGGGAAGTTCTGCATGAAAAATTGCTTTTCAGTTTTGGAAATATTTTGTAATACTGGCCACAGTACTTTCAGTGTTACATACTTCCACTAAAAGCTTCAGGAAACAGAGACTGACCCCCTTTGGGATGGAAATTCTACGAGGTATGGCATAGAGGACCTTCCTCTTCAGATATATTGCTAGTTGATACTGATCTCATGCTCAGATTTACAATAATCAACAGTAAATCAGTCACCTCCACCCACACACACACTTGAGCATTGTCAACACCCTGTTTTTCTAATCTGTGTGACACGATTTTCCTCAGGTCCTGAATGGAGTTTAACAATACAATAATTAAGCCACCTGAGTAAAACCGAATAGCCTATGACACCTACCGAACCAAAGTAACGTAACGGTTCTTTCTGCACTTAAATTTTTACAATAAGGAAAAAGACCCTCAATAACGTAATAATGAGGAAAAACAGTATCAAATATCCAGCAAGAATCCTTTCATAAATGGGAACATAAGAGGAACACAAGAAGTATTGTGATTTTGAGTCAATAACCCTGCACATTTTTGAAACGCGACCGCATTCCCAGTTAATCAAGCGAGAAAAGATACCTTTTTCTCATGTTCTTCCCTCTCTCCCAACCCCCTCCATATCAGATCTTCTAATGTATACAGTACTCTGTCATGCGTTCTCAGTAAATCCTGTCTCAAAAGATTTTTTGGTCAACCGTCAAACAAAAGTGAAAATTCAGGTAAGATGGTATTATATAGTTGCCTTCAAGCGATCAACATCTGCTCTGACGATCTGACCAACAGTTACCCTGTTTCCTGGTTGGTTAAGTTTAAGGAAGATAAGGCAACTAGTGGTCTGGGTACCCAGGCCCTCTTGGCCTTTGCCATCTCCGATAAGGAAACTGATCACACTGCTAATGATTCTAATGATCCTTCCCTTGATTGAAATATGGCGCTTTTTTTACATCCTCCTAAGATCATTAAGATCAATGTGGGGGTGTGATTCTTGCTTACAATGTGGCCATTTATAGTTCTCTGGCAAAGTAAGGAAAACTTAAAATGGGAGTATATGTTATACCACCGTGACAATATTAAAAGGCCTAGAAGTTAAATATGAAATTGGGAGTGAAATTTTCCCCTGCAGTGTTCCGTCATAAGAAAGACTGAAGAGGGGTTGCTTTGGTTTCTTCTTTAACATCCTAGCAGAGTAATGCTAGGTAGCTTTTGGTCTATCTGAGAGGTGAGACAGCGCTCAGTAGGGAGGTGAAACTTCTCAGGTTTTGCAATTGGTGCAACCCTTTGATCTTTGTTCCTTCTAGTAACTATTTTCTGGTAAATCAGCCCAAGTGATTAATAATTACTCTTTGATCTTGGCATAGCTCCAGATCTAAATGAATACTGATTCTATTGCTTTTGCTCATCCTCTATCATCACCACTCAGTCTTTGCCATCTGTTTACACGACTGACATTTACAACCTCATGAGAACAATAAACCAAATGCATTCCTGTAAGAAGCCGAGGTGCAAGCATGTCTTTCTGATTGTGATTTTGTTCTCTCTTGAGTATACTCCTTTCATTTCTTGAGTGCCTGGTTCTTTGATCAACTTCTCCGCAACACTCAAGAATGAGAGCACCAGTAACTAATGACCTGACTGTCCACTTCAGGTTTTGGTGGACCTAGACTACAGAGAAAGTCACTGCTTTATTGTTTTTGCTCCTGGACCACACCAATTGACAATTAAGATGAAGAGGTACTAATGCTAGAGTTCATGTTTTTGCGCTACTTTTCCTCTCAAATATTATTCTCATCCCATCCCTAGGTTGCCACTGTTGATGGAAAAAAAATGACAGCAAAAGAAGGAAATCACATTTTCTTCTATTCCCTTCAAATAATATGCATCAAATTTAAGTCAAAAATAGGTTTGCTTTATATTCCTTTTATTTAGGCATTGCAATACAGATTATGTCAAAAATATCTCTCAGAAGAAATATGAAGCTTCCTAGGTACTGAGTATTTTTTCTTGTATTATAAAAAGTCTCACATTTTTAAGCAAAAATTTGCATGAAGGGATTTTGAATAATGTCCTTTCCTGAGGTAATATATTCTATACTTACATTTTTATTGCATTTAAACTGGTATAATTTGAATTTGGACAAAATCTACCCTGACTTCATCAAGCATGTTTGACTTCAGAAAAACCTGGTAACTAAAAAACCACCCCTGTATCGTATTTTATTCCTAACTTTCTCTGGTGAAGAATCTGCTATGGTACCACAAAAGTATTTTAAAGTGCCCTTAATTTTACTTGCTTTCTGAATCGCCTTTGAAAAACTGAAGATAGCATGTATTTCAACAGTGTGTGCTCTGCTTTGCTGCTGTGGCTGAGCTACCATCTTTATTAGAGTTTTAGTAAAATTCTACCAAAGCTTAGTTTTGGGAAACATAAAACATGCAAGGGAGTCCATAACTTTACAAATAAATAGATAATTTTTTAATAGGTAGATCAAAACTTCGAGACTCTATCTACCAACCAGACTGCAGCTGAGCTTGTCTAATCAAAATAAAAACAGTACACTTACTGAACAAGTTTGAGTACTTGTTTATGACATACAGCAAAGGCCAACTTTGGATGTATGTTATGAAATGTCAAATACATAAAGATGCTTCCTGACACTGAAATATACTGTAGTTTTGCCTAAGAAAGCACTGCACAAACTGCCTTGTTGCTTGAAAAACCAATCTCACAAACATGAAAAACGGGTAATCGAAGTCTAAACGTTTAACACAATTAACAATTCAAACTTGTGATAGACTAGATTAGTCTGTGTTTTTATTTCTGAGAAACTACTAAAAACGAAGGTCCTTGGTAGCAATTTACTTTTATTTTTTTTCCCATGATTGCATAGAATTTAGAGATTATCTCTCTTCTCATCCTTCCTGTCACTGTTTTTGACAGGCACAAATGGCTAAGGAGATGCTTGCAATGCAGTTGTCAGCTCCAACAAGGTGCTGTGGAAATGGGTACGGGAATAGCTGTCAGTAACAACAACGGGGGAAAAAAAAAGTTTATTTGTGTATTGACCAGTCATGGATCAGCTGTGAATGAAATAGGAGTGTTTTGCTCAAATTGATTACATATTCCTTCAACTGTCTTAATAGTGCAGTAAAAAGAGGTTTATATAGGGTGTGGGGTTTTGTTTTTTCTTTTTTTTTTTTTTTTTCAGAAAAACGTTTAAGATTTGTTTTCTGGATGCTGAAAACAATTCCTGGCTGTGTTGTTATTTAGAATATAATTCTCATACAACTTCCCCCATTTTTCTTCCTTCTCAGAATTTCACTTCTGTCTGTTTATCTTTTGGAATTCAGCTGGTATAATTCTACCACAGTCACAACTTTCCACACAATGATCCTTTGCAACTGCTTCACAGCCTGTTAGTTTGCTAGTAAAGTTTACAAATAACTCTGAAACCATGTAAGAAGTTAGCATTCGTTTCCTTTGCAGGAGAGAATGAACTGATGGAAAAATTACACAAACCTTGTAATAATCTCTAGAGCAGGCAAATTTACGACTAATTTGCTTTGGTTTTGTGTACGTATTTTGGATGGGTTTTTTAGTTTAGTAGTGAACAGAAAAGGCAGCCACGCTAATTAACTTTTTACATAATTCACATTTATGCATGTAATTATCTAGGACTTACTAATTTAAAAAGCTGCCTGCTCTTGACTTCGACCCTTCATGTTTTTTTCTCTCTTGATCTTTCCACTCCTAACTGTAAATTGCCACCTTGAACTGTTTTCCATCTTGCCTTTAAAAAAAGAAGAGAACGCCTACTGCAGACAAAACACCTTTGCTTTGGTTTCAGTGACATGTTTTGTTCTGCTCTCTAAATGGCCATTCTTGAGGTTTATCTATTGATTAATGAAAAATGAAAGGCATCTCTCACTGTGCTGTGAAACAAATCAGGCAGAGTAATGACAGATGAGTTTCCTCCCTTTCCAAAGACACTACATGCCCCTTACTGGCAGTATCATGGCAGAAGGCCACCAGGAATAAAAGAAATATGGCAGACATGAGTTTCTTGCCTTTCTACAGGAAATATGTTGTCTCTAACTTGCATTTCCCACGACTGTCATAAAAATACATTGATCTACACTGGTGTTTCCAAAACACATTTTAATTGGGATTGTACGCCACAGATAGTATCTTCAAAGTCAGAATGATGTTAAACTTATCTGTAGCCTACCAAAACACTTCTGTTCTTCATTGTAGGTTTACCCAAGACCTGGGGAAGCATCTCCATTATTTTTTTTCTCAAGCAATGTTTCCTTGAGGAATGCTGAGCTACTAACTTGCATTTCCCACCTCCTCGACTGCTGCCTACTCTTCCTTCTTTTTGTTCCCCTCCCATTTCTTCGCTTCATCAGACTTTCCTCAAGGCAGAGCTTAATTAAAATAAGCTACGATGCCAGGTGAGGTGTCCACATCCTAGAGTTTCGTATGCCCCCAGAGGCCTGTCACCCTCTGCTCGGAGAAGGCTCCCGCCGACCATGAGCTCCTCTCCAGGCTGAGGAGCCACCCACGCTCCCAGTCGCCCCCTTACTCCCAGTCCCCCATCCTCGAGGGGACGGGAGGCTGAACCAACGCTCTCCCTCGCTGGACCGGCCCCGGGGCAGCCGCACACCCCAGACCCCGCGCCGGGATCCCGGCGCCTCCCGCCCCTCGCCGGCCTGGGCCTGACTCAGCTCCGACAGCCCCGGGGCGCCGGGCGGGAGCTGCGGCCGGGCCCCAAGTCGGGGCAGCCCCTGCTGTGCATGACGCTGCAGCCAGCGATGGCGTCACCGACGGCCGCTCTGTGACTTCACAGCTGCGCCTGTCCCAGCGCCTGCGGCACCACCCGCCTCGTGCCAAAGACCCCCGGGGCGGGGGCGCGCGCAAGCCGCTCCCCGCCAACCGCCCCAGCGGCCGCCCCCTCGCGCGCGGCCGCGACGGCGCCC